>BQNB010027185.1:0-42682 GCA_026074375.1 Tanacetum coccineum | reverse complement strand
TTTTCTTTCCCATTTAACAGGTTAAAATGAAAATTAAATGCAAATAAATCCATTTATACTCTAGATAAATTTATTTCTCGAGCACATACCAGTTCACCAGCAAGTTCGTATAAAGATTCATGGAGTGTCGCCTGCACAAGCCCACAGTTCAGATCAGATCACAAAAGAGAACTAAAGGGATTCTATAGAATTTATCAATATGTAATTTACCTTTAACAAGCATATAGCACAATATTGACTCATAGGTACTCCTTCGAGTTTTGCTATCACCTAAAAATGAGAAAGTAGAGCAAGATAACGCAAACTTATAAACTTCATTAAGTAGAAATACATCGATTGTTGAGGTCAAAATCAAATTTAACTATTTAAAATAACCTACATGGCAATCTTAAGCAAGCACTATGACAAGAGCCTTCTTAAGCAAACATTATAATTCAATAGAGATTCACATCACTTACAAGTATATAGCAAGCAGCAGCCTGATACCATCTTCTGTGGAAGCATTCTTCAAACAATCTAGAGGAAGGAAAGAATTCAAACGCCTATTTATTAAATCTCAGTATTCGACCATTAACAACAACTTATCTAATATAAACTATCAACCAACAAAAACATCATCGAATCCATTATCCATGAAGATCTATAGACAGGTGAAGAAAAAAATGCATTAGGTCACTTCCATAATTCTAGTAGTTAAGTTGACACATAAGTCATTTACATATGAGAAAAAAAACTTACTCTGTAGTTCTTCCAGCAGTAGAAAATAAATCTGCCCAATGATGACCATTAGTCTTTCTTGCCACACTTACCACAACTTCAAAGTACTCCAGAAAATTTCTTGATTAAATCACAGGTTTTCTCCAAAAGAGACGGCTCATCTCTGGTTTCATTTTGGCTGTCAAAGGAAGAATCTGTTAAAAAACTATCAACTCCAATATTCCAAATGAGAAAATCAGCGTAAGATAGGAAATAGTTGTGTAAACTTATTGTAAATTCTATTAGTCAACATGGATAAATAACACGAGTGTAATATATGATTTTTTATAATGGAATATAGGAACTCGAACATTCTTCCCAATTGAAAACTTTTGTAATGTAAGTACATCGGGAAAATTGAAGCATGTCAGTTCAATGTATAATTACCTGGAAATTTCAGCTTCAAAATAGTAAAAAGAAGCCATTCTATGAAGTGAGAAAAATGAGGCTTCTCCACTGATAATCTTGGCATTTGTAAAGCTTTTTCACTCTTATCTCTTTATTTACAATCGAAAAACAGGATGAAGATTTCAAACTTATAAGCCAGATTTATATATATGGTTTATGTTGCATTAATCCAGCCAAATTTCACCATTTTATCAATAATGTTAACCTTTTTATTCTAGTGGTTTGATCTATAACTTTTTGTCTTGTTCAACCAAAGAAGCATAAATGCACAAAATCAGTTAATCCAAAAAGGAAAATTCATAAATCGAACAATTTTGATTTTTTGAACGATGCACATACCACAAATCAAACTCATTAAATAGAGGGTATTGGATAACATTAGATCATGCATGTGAAAGCAAATGATGCCGCAAACATAGGCACAACGCGATGGTAGAAGTGCCAACATCACACATGACGGTTAGGCAAGTGAACAATCGAATAAAGAGGACACACTCGCCATGGCTGCAACTGTAAAAAGGTGCCCCGCCAATATACGCATGATCTTACCTTTATCGAGTTCACCCAGACTGATCACAGTCTCGCGCACTTTTCATAAGCAGTAACAGCAAAGTCCAGTTTCTTGCGGCTAATCAAAAGTCGTACCACCTTCTATTGAAAGACATAATCCACACACAATGCACAAACACATTTGATAACATCAAATAACGTCTCTTTATTATATCATTTATCCTATCTGTTTTGCCCACTTTAATATAATTATTGCATTATTTGGTACTTAATTGCTTTAAAGTTGATAAATTCATTATTTTAGGGGTGTTTTGTGAAGACAAGCTAAAAGGCGCATAATTTGGAGCTAAAACAAAGACATTTGAAGAATACTGATTTCTGACTACATACGCCGTATCCAACTAAATATATACGGCGTATCGGCGCCTGAACTTCACAAGAAAATGCGTTTGACTAATTCCTAGTATGGCATATCCCTTCTGTCTACATACGCCGTATCCATTAAGATAACTATTCGAAGATACAGTAAATAAAGTAAATTGGGAATGATATCACTGATTGATTGAGAACGTAACGCGCACTACAAGGAATCCAGCCCAATACGCCGTATTGACCTAGCCACATACGGCGTAACGAGTCTTTTTCAAACACTATAAATATAAGACTCAAAAATGAGTTTCAGTGTAAAATATCATATTCTTTATACCATACTCATTAAAGATGAATTTTAGAAGAGAAGATCAACCACCAAGGTCAAGCATTGATCACGATTCCATGGAAGACATCGTGTAAATTTTACTCTCTTAATCGTTCGATTTTCATTGTTTGATTACGCTTGTATAATTACAATGGTTGTGGGCTAATACCCTCGGGTATTAGCCATCTTAATGAAAGTTCAATGTTTGGTTTGTTTTTAAAATCAATTTCATAATTAATCATTGATTGTTTAATTATGTTTATCACCTCATACTTGTTTATGTGTTTGAATATGTGACATATCATTCAACTAGATCTAGTGGGGTATTTATAGTTAATACCAAGAGGCTTTCATGCCTTGGTATTTCTACGGGCCGGGCTCGGGATTACTTGGGCTTTCGCCCGATACACGTGACCGGTTAGATTACATTTAAGAGCCCGTTTACCCGTGTAGCCTAATACAACGTATATTATTTTAGTGACCGAGACCTAATATAATTATGAACGAACTTCCATTGTTCGACTCAATATTTTGAGGCTAACAATCTCCCCCGAAGTGAGTTCATTGTACACTCCTTCATGAGATCAATGAGATTGCTTTTGTCGTTAACTCTGGGTCTTGGTCCTCTGAATCGTTGTAGCTTGTTCCTTCATGCTTTGTGATCTTTGATCTTGAGCCTTTGTCATTGTCTTTTGACTTTGTCTTTTTCGTCCAAGATCTTTAAATCTTTATCCTATCGTTTTAGAGTGTCATGCCACCTTGCGATCTTGTGTCATGACCAACATGCTCATACTTTGCACCATCTTGAAAGCTTTCTAACAATCTCCCTTGATAGACTTGATATCTTGAAGGAAGATCTTGTATATCAAAGTTTGTGGAAGTCTTTGTCTTTTAATTCTTAAGCTTTCTTGATTCTTGAATCTTGATGCTTATAGTATGTCTTTGAGCATGAGCATGTGGTAATGAATCCAACTTCAGCTGGAATGAGGCATCACCATCTTCATCTTTATATATATCCTGAAATAAGACAGTTAGCAATAAAGCACGTAGACGAATATGGCTTTGTCATTTGCCAAGATTTGGTTAGATTAACCTCTGGTTCCTTAGGACCATTTTACAGTATAAATACTGTGCCTGTGATCAGGTAGATTCAAAGAATCTCCTTGACAGGGTTTCCAACTCAAAGAGTAGGATCTTCTAACACAAATGTATTAGATTACCAGCTTGCATGTCCTGCAATACCGAACGGTCTCAAATCAGACAACACGGATCAGATCGAATCAGATAGTTACTATCTTTCAGATTAAGTCGTCAATTCATTTCCTGTAACAAGTTTGAATCACATTGAATCGCACCATCCGTTTCTTTCCATATGACACAAGCTGAATCATAAGAGAATCTCGCAAGATCACCGTACCGCAAGTGCTGTTTGAATGGATGACACTGGAAGGATTTCCATTCGTCATGTGAAAAACTAAAGAGTATCACACTAAATTTCAGGCAGAATCACAAGGATAATGGCGTAGGACACTGTTAACATCTATGTGAATTTAATGATGTTCACAAGTGTGGTATTGTCATTAATGTGTCCTAATTGAGATTTAAATATGATCCTCTCGGCTCAAGACTCGATTAGTGCATTTTGTTTATAGTAATCGGAGCTGTAGCAGACCTGCCACCTATGTCGAATATTAACTAACTCGGAATGAGAAAGCAATAGAAGTCGTGTGAATCTCCGTGACAAACTAGACCATTTTCTTTTGAGAGAAACCGGAAAATGCTGGGAAGAAAAGAGGAGAAAGGTTGTTGCATTGCATCACATGGGTCCTTGATGGGTCGTCTTCAATGTCAGCAATCAACCTTGTGATTTGACAGCCAATAGAATCGACCCTGGTTTCTGCCTAAGTTGTGTGGAGGGCTTCTTTCTTTAGACCCTTTATCCATACATTTCTTTTTCATTCTTCAACCCCTTCAATGCTTACCAAGACGTCATTACTAACACCTTGTTGTGATTGTTCCAGTGTTAGCTTAATCTTAGTCGGCATTCTTCCCTTATACACATTCATCTCCAATCATACCTAAGGACTACTATTTCTAACTATGGAGTGTCCTTGGGTAGATCCCTCCGGTTCTGGTTGGATCATAGGACAAATACCTAACCTTACCACCTTATGTCTTCAGAATCGTCATGAAATAAGATGTTGTAGGGTATGAGATCGAACCATGAAACCGTTTCTGAATAGCACTTTGAGTCGATAAGATCACTTATTATTTTCAAGATCACATTTTAAATACATTTCTCCCCTTATTTTAAATACTAATGCACTTAGTTTTTGAAATACTTTGTGATTAAAATTTGTCTTGAAATACCATGGGGAAATCTTTTACTTAGCATGAATTACATGGAACATAAACTTGCTCCCCCTCAATTTTACATATGTTTGACACCAAAAACAATGATACCAAGTTGTAAAATGAATATAAAATTGAGGTTGAACACTTAGTCATCTTATAACTATCATTCTATTGAATTGTCATTATTATCTTGTTGTTATTAAGAGACTTTTTGGGAATGGTTTGAATACATAAGAATGGTCGTGAGATGATGTATCCAAACTCATTAAATGTTGTTTTTCGAAAAACTCCCCCTTGAAAGATGGAGTGTTGAACACACAATTTTGAAAGATTATGAATTGTCAGTGAGATATTCTTGAAAAAAAATTGTGTTCAACATTTTGAAAAACATCATGTTAGAAGACTTCTCTTCCAACTCTAAGGGTAAGCGCACTTATGCGTACACTATCCTTTTTCTTGAGCTTAAAACTTTGAATGTCTGGTAAGAACAGCTCAAGACCGAGAAAAGTTGAATTTCTCGTTGTTAGGATAAGTTATCTTTATAGATAAACTTTCCTTTATTTGAAGTCCGGGTTACGTACTGATATTTGCACATAAGCCATCAAGAAAAATTAGAAATGACATGTTTTGAAAGCATTTGAAACTCCTGTTCGAACTTCATTTACACGCCCGTGTCGATATTAATCAACATTTCTAGGTACGTAAATGTTATCGATTCCAAGAGACATGTCGAGAAGAATATTTTTTGAAACATTTTCTGATTTTTTGTTTTTGAAATTTTATATTTTTGTATTTTTCTTTTTGAAATTTTATATTGTTGTATTTTTCTTTTTTTCAAAAATATGTACATGTTGATGTTTGATGAGGCATCAAGCAGATTCATTTGTCAGAACCTCCAGTTCTGCTGGAGTCAAACATCTCATACCAATTCGTCTGACGAGATACTGAAACCTTTCTTCGGGAAGGGCTTTAGTAAACATGTCAGCCAATTGGTATTCAGTTCTGACAAAGTACAATTCAATTATACCGTTTTCAACCTGTTCTTTGATGAAATGATACCGAGTATGGATGTGCTTGGTATGGGAGTGCTGCACGGGGTTGCATGATATTGCTATGGCTGACTGAGAGTCGCAATACAACGGTATTTTGTTGTAGTTGAAGCCATAATCTTGAAGCTGTGTTCGCATCCACATTACTTGAGCACAACTTGCAGATAACGCCACGTATTCAGCCTCTGCGGATGACATTGCAGTACAGTTTTGCTTCTTTGACATCCAGCTGACTAGCTTATCACCTAGGAACTGTATTCCTCCAGAAGTGCTTTTGCGAGTATCAACGCAACCGGCATGATCGGCATCTAAAAAAGTTGTTAGTTCAAAGCCAGAACCCTTCGGATACCAGAGTCTCATGTGAATGGTACCTCTTAAGTATCAAAAGATCCTTTAACCTCTTTGAGGTGTTTTTCAGTCGGTCTTGCTTGATATCTTGCACAATAACATACAGCTTGCACTATGTCTGGTCTACTAGATGTCAGATACATGAGTGACCCGATTTTGCTATGGTAGTCAGTTTGGTCTATGGGTTCACCACTCAAGTCTGCATCTAATTTAGGTTTCGTAGCCATTGGTGTACCAATGCTTTATCCTTTTTCCATACCATGTTTTTTCAGAATCTCTAAAGTATATTTGGCCTGATTGATAAAAATACCATGTGGGGATTGGTGGATCTGAAGTCCTAAAAAGAATTTCATTTCCCCCATTAAGGACATCTCAAATCTACCGTGCATTAATTTTTCAAAACGTTTTGAAAATTTAGGGTTTGTGGAACCAAAAATAATGTCATCAACGTAAATTTGCACAAGTAGAATGTCCTCCCCGTATTTTATCGTGAATAGGGTCGGGTCAATGATACCTTTAGTAAAACCTTTGGAAATCAGGAATTTTAAGAGTTCATCATACCAGGCTCTCGGAGCTTGTTTCAATCCATATAGAGCTTTCCTTAGACGGTAAACTTTGTCTGGATGATCAGGATCAACGAATCCGTCTGGTTGTGCAACATAAACCTCCTCCTTCAATAGACCATTAAGAAATGCCATTTTCACGTCCATCTGATAAATTAGAAAAGACTTGTGTGCAGCATATGCGACAAAAATCCTGACAGCCTCCAAGCGAGCAACTGGAGCAAATGATTCTTCGAAATCAATACCCTCTTCCTGAGCATAACCCTTTGCTACAAGTCGTGCTTTGTTGCGAATTACAGTTTGGTCTTCATCCTTTTTGTTTTTCCATAACCACTTTAGCTTGATTACGTTCTTGCCAAAAGGTTTGTCAACGAGTTCCCAGACTTGTAGTCTGTCAAACTGATGAAGTTCTTCCTGCATTGCTTCTATCCATGCAGAATCAGCCATTGCTTCCTT
Source organism: Tanacetum coccineum (assembly GCA_026074375.1). NCBI lineage: Eukaryota > Viridiplantae > Streptophyta > Magnoliopsida > Asterales > Asteraceae > Tanacetum > Tanacetum coccineum. The sequence continues at coordinate 35,540 of BQNB010027185.1, read as the reverse complement.
AATGTTTTTCGGTTCAACAATACTCACGGTGAGTGCGAACATACACATTTCAGGATCTGTTGCAAGTTGTCGTCTTGTTTGCACTGGCTTGGATGGATTTCCACGAACTTGAGTTAACGGGTGATCTTTTGTCCATCGGTATTCGAAATCTTGAGGTTGATTAAAGGTATGCACATTTGAATTACCAATATTGCGTGAGGAAAAACGCAAACTTTCTTGTACGATGTACAGAAAAGATTGGTTAAATTTGCTTAATAGCGGTCTTGTCCTTCAGCATGAACATTTATAGGAGTTGATGGTTCTGTTGTAGGGTGAATATTCATTGAAGGGTGTGTGTCTTGTGGAGCAGAATTATCGATGGGAGAAGAAGACTTGTTGACACGAGAAGTACCATCATTGAAAAATTCATCATACAAAGACCCCCAAAAAGAGACCAACTCCTGTTGTGTGGAACAAAATAACTATGTTTGTATTGCTAGAAGGAGAAACATTTTGTAGTTCTGGTGCGGGGTCAGGGTTGTCATAATCTGACGCCTTTTGTCGTTGGGGAACGAGGCCTGAAGTGTCATTAGCAACAGACGTCTCTGACATCTCTTTGATCTCATCAAATCTGAGATGGATGGATTCAACTATCAACCTTGTTCTCTTGTTGTAGACACGATATCCCTTTGACTGAGTGGAGTATCCCACCAAAATGCACGGATCCCCTTTTTCTTCATCTTATCCAAATTTTCCCATCTCTTTGTTAAGTAACAAGTGCAACCAAAGATGTGAAGGTGTTTAATTGAGGGTTTTCTGTCATTAATGATGTGATATGCCGTTTTCTCATGAGTTGGGATGATGATTGATCTGTTTTGAGTATAGCATGCGGTTGCAATTGCTTCAGCCCAAAAGAATAAAGGAAGTTTAGAAGCCGAAAGCATCGTTCGAGCAGCCTCAACGAGAGTGCGGTTTCGTCTTTCGACAACGCCGTTCTGTTCAGGTGTTCGAGGAGTAGAAGTTTGATGCTCAATTCCTTCTTCTTTAAAGAATGCATTAAGTGTCTTGTTTAAGAACTCAGTGCCTCTGTCAGTGCGAACATAAAAATATGGAGCTTGAAGATTCTTTGGTTCAATCGTGAGAAAAGTCTTTTAAAACTTCTGGTGTTTCATTCCTTGGAACGTATGGAAAGAAGAGTCCAAGTGTATCTGGGAGTAGTCCGTCGACAATACCAGAAATATCTTCTTCCCATTTATGATTGCAACCCGCATTGGACCACATAAGTCCATATGAAGCAAATTTAACCGTCCTTTTGAACTTGGAATAGTCTTTGACTTGAATGAACTTCGTTTTGCTTTACTCACTTCACAAGAGGAACATAGTTGATCCTTGACATACTTCAGTTTTGGTAAACCAATCACAACATCTTTCTTTGAAAGCAAGTTGATGTAGTCGAAGTTGAGATGAGAAAGTCTTCGATGCCATAACCACACTTGAGTTGGTGATGCTTTAGCCATGAGACAGATTGGAGTTGATGAAGTTGTTTCTTGAAGAGAAATTGTATAGAGATCAGTTCCACGATTACCGGTTAGTAAGTCGTTTCCCTGAAGATCTCTAACAAAACACGTAGATTTTCGAAATGCAACTCAAATTCGCATCACAGAAGTGACAACCGAGAAAAGATTGGGATTGAGACCTTCGGGACCTAGTTAAACCTTTTGGATCGTGATATTTCCTTGAAACCAAATCTCCATAACTGAAGAACTTAGAGCAAATTGATCATTTGCCAAAACAACGGGTCCCCAAAGTATTTTTCAACAAAATTGCACAGCAGAGATAGATTGCCCGTCATGTGCTTTGTGCATCCAGAGTCAACAATGAATAGGATGAGTTGTACAATCTGCAAGAGAATTAGAGGACGATGGAATACATGACAAATTGGATCCTAAAGTGTTTGTGAGTTTTAAGACATTAGTTATCCTAGATACATTATCTATGGAAAAACTAACTTTCTTAGTCACACTTTCGTTCCTAACTTTAGGTACCCATTTCCTTTTTGTCTTAGGAACCCATGTATATGCTGATGGGCATTGTTGTGCTATCCACCATTTCCACGCCTTACTAGTCTTCTTATACAACATCCTATAGTAACTCTTTGAATTTGTGATTCTGATGCAACTGTTTTCTTATGGGGTGTTGCAACAGATTTGTTCGCTTGACTTTTGGGTTTTCTAGAACTAGTAGGCACTACTTTAGGCTTCTTAGTTCTAGCATTCACGTCATTCAAATACTTAGAAACACAAGCATCATGATTCAAATTAAACACACATTTTCCACAAGTAGCACAAACAACATTAACATTCGAAGTTCTGGAATTTAAACTGTCATTACACGCAGTTACAGACTTTGTTTGATTAGAAATACGATAAATCCTAGGGTGGTCTTCTACTTCAGTCTTCTTAAACTTCACTTGACTAGTGTTTGGCAGGACCTTATCTTTCATTTGATTGCTCCTAGGCTGTGGTCTGCTAACATTAGTTCTGTGAGCTACGCCTGTAGATGTAGACATGCGAGGATTAGTATTCCTAGAAGTCTGAGTCAACTGTGGTGCTCTAGTTTGTGTTGTACTACTTGCAATTCGATACATGCCTGGTTTAATCACATTTGTGTTTCTTACAGCTTGCGTTGCTGTTTTAGGCAAATTCTGTGGAGTGACTGGTTTTGATAAACCCTCTGACTCATTAGTTTTTGAAACCGACTTTTTCTTTGCAAAATTTATTCTCTCAAGAGAGTTTGAAAAAGAGTCGGTTTTCCTAAAACAGATGGTTTTGGAATCCTTTGAGCATTTGGTTGTCGAACAACAGATGGTTTATCAAACTTAGTGTCCACAGATTTTCCGTTGCATTTTTCAATGAGTTTCTTTAACTCACTTATTGCAATGTTCTTGTCTTGCGTGAGGTTCAAATCTTGTATTTCAAAAATATTGTGTCACGTCTTTCGAAATTACATTTGGACGCCTTTTCTTTGCAAACTGTGTCCACCTTTTTTTCAGTTGTTCTTGACATTCTTGTAAAGCGATTTCAAGAGAAATTAAGTGTTTTTCTAATTTAGCAAAACTCCGTAAAAGCTCAGTGTAAATCTCTTTACTTACAAATTCAGTTTGTTCAGAAAGCTTTTGTGCAAGACAGTCACATTCCCTGACTTTATGAAGATATAAGCATTGTAATTCAGTGATCTCATCTAAATCAGATGAAGATTGCAAATAAGAACACATAACATCTTTAGACACACATTCTTGCAAAAGCATATCATACATGTTGGAAAATTCTGCCTTATCAGATTCAAGTTCATCTTCAAGAGATTCAACGTACTTTAAATCTGCATGCATTTCTTGCTTAAGTTCATGTACAAATGCGAAACTATCATTCTGAGTCTTAAGGGCAAGCGCATCTAAAATTGTCTTAACTAGGATTTCTATATCTTTGGCAGTTGGGGTTGCGAAAGATGATAGAAGGGTCGTTTGAATGGTTTTTACCCATGCTTTGATCGACAATTTCTTTCAGATGAATTAATTTATTCGACATGACATTATATGCTTGGTTACTTTGCTTTATTGATTTAGACACTGTATGAAATCTATGTGTTTGAAAATATTGGTTTTGTTTTCACAATGATTTTCTCCACGTTTTCTTTCTTATTTTTTTTGCTGTGCGAACCTGAATTTCATAATGTTGAGGCGGGGGTTATTAAAATTTATAAAGACTATTTAACTTTGTGTAGTCAAAAGGTCTCACTAAGTCCTTATTTAATTTTGATCGACTTTCTTTTTATCAAGAGTCAAAGTCTCTTCCCCAACGTGGACGAGTCTGTTTGCAGGATCAGATTGGTCATGTGGGATCACATACAAACATGGTATCTTATTTTGAGCCTTTTTGAGGTACCTTGGTATTTGGGCATAGGTAGGTATTCCATTAATGTTAGGGCATTAGTGTGACTAACATATGAATGGTTTGGATTGATTGACTCCGTTTGTAAACAATTTCATTCAAAAACTTTAACTGGTTTTCCATTGAAATCATTTTGTCAATATCTTTTTCTTTTAAGCTTCAAATCGTTATTACCTTTGCTTTTCTCCTTGACAAGACCTTTCGTAATGTGACTTGGTTAAAAGACTCTGTTTGACTAACTCATCATGTTTCTCTTTGACAACTGAAATTTCATAGGCTTTAACTTTTAAACTTTTTTTTATGTCAGTTTCTTTTTGAGCTAATAGTCCTAGAGTTTCATTTAACTTACGTTCAAGTTTGTCATAGTCAATTGTACGATCATTAAGCTTGAACCTTTTTTTTTTTTTTCCCCCCAAACTCAGTCTGTTTATTTTGAAGTGCAACTAAGCAACTATCCTGAATACTATTAGACTCCCCTAGAGTTCTACTAGTTTCCGCAAGAATAGATTTGCACTCAGTTAACTCTTGAGTCAATGTTGCATTTGCTTTCTTTAATTGCTTTTGAATCTTTTTGTTTTCATCGACATCAAGCTTTAAATTAGCAATTAAATTAGCAAGTGCAACACGCTCATCATCACATTCTACATTCATTTTGGTATCTGAATATCATTATCACACATATCCGGTGAGTCAGGAGTGACATTACTATCACCTGTTTCCACTACACATGTGTTACTAATGGATTCAGATTGGTCAAAAAGTTGTATGTCATTGGCAAACACATTATCGTTAGTATCGTATTGTACTTGTTCCAATGGTTCAGCGTCTGTGCCTGAGTCTGCATTAGGAACCTCCTAAATCTTTGCCATGTAATTTTATGTGGCTTTCAATTTGTTTATCAATCTCTTCTTCCGTGTGCTGCTAGCATGTCAGATTGCTCTTTTTTTTCTATGCTTTGAAGTTGAACACCTTTCTAGCTTGTATACACCATCAAATCTTTTTCCTTGTGATACGTGGACGTCTTTACCGTTTTGGGTTTCTGCATCCTTTGATAATGACCAAATTCCTTGCAGTTAAAACACTGTATCCCAAACTGTTGCACTACTAGACCACCTACAGTTTCCCTAGCCCTAACAACATTTACTGCCCTCTGATTCCCAAACTGTCCAGTCTGATTGTCATTCTTGTACCTTAGAGTAGTATTCACATTCTTGTTTATGGTGTTTGAGGAAGTTCTGAGTTGGTGTGGTAGGTTCTGTACAGTTTCTTGAAGTACTTTTGCAATGAGAGCCAAATTTTTCTGCATGTCTTTATCCTTTTGAGCTTGTTCAGGATCACTGTCTTCTTCAGAAGCTGACTCAGATGGTGGTGTGATTGGTTTGGCTATCTATTTGCCTTTGTATCTGGTAGTTGCATGAGATCTGGTTGAAAGTAAAGCTTTTGATGTTGGTGGAATGTGATTTGTGAGCGGTTTTGCTGTTTGGTAATAAGGTCTTGAAGTGTTTGAGCAGTAGCAACAGTGCTAAATGGGTTTAAGCATTCTTGGCATTCTTTCAGCACCGGGGAGGTTCATTAACTTCCTTTTGGTATTGTTTTAGAATGTCAAAGAGCTTATGGTATGAAACTTCATCCAACTTGTGTTGTTGCTTCACAATTGTGACAAATCTTGACCATTCTGGTTGAAGTTGTTGAAGAAATTGAACATTGACTTGCATCGTTGCAACTGTCAAATTGTTTATGATCATTTCATTCATCATCTTTGAATCTTTGTGTAGTAAGACTCGGTGTTCTCAACAAATGAGAGGGTGAATTGACCAAACTCCCAAAATAAGTTTGTCTTGACATCTTGAATATTGAGTGATTCACCTTGTTGTAGCCTTTCGATGGCTTCCCACATTTCTTGAGCTGTCTGACATGCATCAACAGTTGAGTATATTTCATCTCCAATTCCAGTCAATATCAAATGAATCGCTTCTTTTTCTGATTCAAAATGAGCTCTGTTTTCAGGAGTCATATTCATAACTGTCTCGACTGTTGTTTGTTCAGGAACTGCTGGAGAATCCTCTGTTGCAGGAACAGCTGGTGTTGTGACAATCGTTGGAGTGTATGGACCTTTGAGAATGCACTTCCGTAAGGCATCACCATTTGGTCTTGTATCAATGTATCGTAAGAACCGTGATCGCCATTGTGCATATCGTCCTGTTGCAAGCATTGGTGGACGATCCCTTGAACCAGCTGCCATTATGTTGTTATGCATTTGACTGTCGGTTGTGGAAGTTACAATTGGAGTTGTCATGATGAATGATTTGTTAAATTATGAAGTGAAAAGGATTATGTAGGATCTTAAGATGATAAAGTTGTGTTGTGGTTTTTTCTTGATGTTACAGGTTCGATTTACAAATTTGATTAAACAAATCCGGTACCAAATTTGGTAACAAAATCGGTAAAGCAAATTCGGTAACAAACTCGGTAACAAACTCGGTAACAAACTCGGTAAGATATTGGATAGAGCAAACTCGGAAGGTTTCTCGGACAAAGCAAAACTCGGTAGAATTTGTCGGACAAATTTCTCGAACAAGTCGTCGTAGCAAATTCGACAAGTTACAAATGGAAATTATCTAACAAATTTGCCTATTACAAAATTCGATAATAACTCTCCTAACACAAAACTCGATAAAACCGAAGATTTGTATATCTATTACAACCTTTATGCTAACTTCCGAGAATGAAATGAAATCCTAAAACACACTTTTCGATAAAACCGAAAAATGTGTGCACTATTACAACTCTTATGCGAATTACCGAGAATGAAATGAAATGAAATCCTAGAACACACTTTTCGATAAAACCGAAAAATGTGTGCACTATTACAAAATTCGGAATAATGATTATAAGACACAGATTCGATAAGGCTTGTTTATCAAATTCGGTGTACTATTTTATCTAAATAACAAACTCGGTGTCCTTTTTTTCAAATTTTACCGAGAATGATAAAAACACAAAAATCAAAACTAACAAATTTAAAAATGAATCTTAATACCTTATAATCCTTAGACAAGATAAAACCTTGAATGGAAAGAAGGATTAAAATCACTTTTAAATGAAAAAAAAATTCGAACCAAAAAAAATGCTAAACCACACGAACACAACTCGGTAACCCCTTGGCTCTTGATACCAAATGTCGGTACCTATAATATCATTTCACTTCCATACAAATAGGTATGAATCAATGATAAGAAACCATAAGAAAAGAGATAGAAGAATTTTAGAGAGAGAAAGTAGAGAGAAAAAATTAAGATGGTTGATTACCTTGCACACCAAAATACAAATGAGACCAACACCCTCTCCACTCTTGGAGAGGGGTATTTATAGTTTCTTACTAACCTAGGGTGACGCCTAGATGTAGTGTTGTTGGGTCGGCTCGGGTTTTGGGCTTTACCCCGCAACGTATACAATATTAGTTTAAATCACGAGCCCGACTCCCTTTCTAGCCAATTACAACGACTAATAAATAAAGACCGAGTTTCCTTGTTCGACTTAATATTTTGAGGCTAACAATATCATTCCCCACTTTAATTATGTCACTCCACTTTCCGCCACTACTTCTACGAGATACACCCTCATCCCCTAGCCCTCCATATTCACCATAAATACTTTTGATTAATTTAACTCAAAGTCTGTCTTCTTTTACCCGAAACCTCCACCACCACTTTCCTAATAAAGCCAAATTACAAGCTTTTAGGCTGCCGATATCTAGACCCCCTAAACTCGACTACTAAGAAACCCGGATTCATTCTCCCACGCCATTTTTTTTTTCATTCCAATTTCCGCCCTAAAAAAAATGTTTCTGCCTCACGCTTTCCAGCTTTTTAATAACTTGTGAGGTGCACGAAAGAGGAAATTAATAGTAAAGAGGGAGGACTTCGAGCACTATTTCACCAACGTTAGTCTACCCCCGTAAGATATCATTTTAGATTTCCGCTAATTTTTTTTCACCTTCTCAACTATCCCGTTCCAACACACAATTTTCTTCATGTTAACACCTACCGGAAGCCCAAGATACGTAAATGGTAAGAAACCAGGTGAGACTCCAATACGATTTGCAAGCCTTTCGATCTCATCATTTCTAACCCCATCACCATAAATTTTTGTCTTTAAATGGTTAATTTTTAAACCAGACACATTTTGTACGCACTTGAAAATTCTCATCAGATTCTTTACATTAGGAAGACTCCATTCGCCAAATACTAATGTGTCATCAGCATATTGAAGATGGGATACAGGAATATCATCGTGACCAATTTTTACTCCTTTAAAAATCCATCTTGAAACTGCCTCATTCAATGTTACATTAAGACCTTCTTCCGCAATCAAAAAAGGAATGGTGATAGAGGATCACCTTGTCTCACACCCCTCTCCATGATGAACTCATTCGTTGGCGACCCATTTACAAGAACCAAAACCGTAGCCGAATTGAGACACACTTCCACCCATTTACACCATTTATCGCCAAAACCCATTTGACCCATTGTATCTGTAATAAACTTCCAATTTACGCTATCATATGCCTTTTCAAAATCTCTCTTCAGAAGAAATGCTCTCTTTTTCTTCTTCTTTAAAAAATCAAATGCTTCGTTAGCAATTAAACTCCCGTCAAGAATGAATCGACCTTTTATAAATGCATTTTGTTCATCGCCAATCAGCCCACCAATCACCTTTTTAATTCTTTCAACAAGAATTTTATAAAAGCACCCGATCAAGCTAATAGGCCTGTAATCACTCAAACCAATCGGGTTTTGAGTCTTTGGTATTAACGTCACAAACGACGGATTACATCCTTTTGAAATAGAGCATGTTTCCCAAAACCATTCCAAGGCTTTCAAAAGATCAGCTTTAATAACGCCCCAACACTTTTGAATAAAACCAAAGTTAAATCCATCCGGACCCGGTGCTTTATTGCTGCCACATCCCTTTATTGCGTTCCAAGCCTCATCCTCGCTAAACACCCCTTCTAATTCTTCCTTCTGATTTTGTGAAATGGTCCTGTACCTGTTACTGCTTAGAATCGGTCTAATCTGAGCATTTTCTTTAAATGTGTCTTTTTAGAAATTAAAGACTTCTGTCTTGATATTTACCGAGTCTTCGCACCAAACACCGTTAATCATCAGACCCCTCAAGTTGTTTTTTCGCATTTTACTTCTAATACAAGCATGGAAAATTTTTGTATTTTCATCACCATCCTGAATCCACTTAAACTCTGATTTTGCTTAAAGCATATCACTTTTACATCTATCTTCTCTATACCATCTTTTCCTGCCTCCTTCAGTCTTCTAATTCAAAAACTCTTCAAGGTTTCTCGTTTCAGCAATTGACTCTCATTTAACATCTTCATCTTTAAAGAAATCAACATCAATGTCATTAGACCCAAATCGTTGTTTGCTCCAGCTTCTTAAACCTTCCTTCACAATCTTGAGCTTATCTCTAAATATAGCCTTCTGGGTTCTAGAAAAAACACGGCCTTCCCCTAGGTACCCCACAATGATTCAATCAGGATCATACATCCATACATCAAAAAAATCGAAATGGTTTAGGGCTAAAGCTCCACTACTTTGTCATAGAACCTAATACTGAGCAATTAGATGGAGTGTTGGCTAAACAGTTTTGTGATAAATTCGCTTGTTACACCTTCAAAAAAACCGATGAAAGGGTTAGGTATAAATATAACATGTAATTGTGACTTGGTTTAGTTAACGTGTTTGCATAACTAGTATTTAAAGTAAATTGAGTAAAATAAAATTCACAGAATACTTCAACCTGTATTTATAGATTTGTGTCTGGTTTCTGGTAGGGTTTAAACGAACTGAATGTTCAGTGAACATTTCATGAACCGTTCGGTAAAAAGTTTGTTTATGTTCGTTTATTTATTAAATGAACGAACATGAACAACATTTTACGTTCGTTTAGTTAAATGAACGAACATGAACAAAAGTCTTATTCGTTTATTTATGTTTGTGAATCGAAATCACTAACACAACACACTCGAATACAATACACCCCCGGTTAGCTCTTGATACCAATTGTTATAATAAGAAACACTAGCTAACAAAGAAAATCCGGAGGTCGGGGAGGATTGAACAAATAGAAAGCCATATTATTTAGAGAGAGAAAGAGTAGAGAGAAGATGTGTGTGTCTAGAGAGAGAAAGTCAAGAACACACACACTTTACAAAATGAATCCTCACCCCTCCATGGAAGTATGGAGGGGATATATATAGGTCAAGACTATCCTAACTTGACAATTCTAGTCCTTGTAGTCTTGCCTAATGATTACTAATGTAATTCCGATATGTCACCATATTTTAAGGCTAACAATCTTCCCCCAATATGTGGACATATGGAATTACTTACAATGTTCCTATCTTGTACAAATACAACATAAATAACGTCTTCCAAAGTGCTTCCAAAGCTGAAGATGTCTTCGAAGTTCTCCTGTTCTTGAAACTTGTACTCCAGCTTGGATCTTCGTTGTCTTTACTTGTACAGGAACCATTGTAGTATGCATGAACTGGATTAACTTCCCCCCAATTCATGCAGCATGTCTAAAAAAGCTTTCTTCATAGACTCCTTTTTGGCGAAGTTTCTGAATCAGCTTCCCCCCAAACCAACATCCCTATCTTAAGCAGATTCTGAAACTTTGTTGTAGCTTGAACAATCTTCTACTTGTCATCGACGTGCACAGCGGAAATTTGTAGAAGTCAAACCACACCAACGACCACTGCTTCTTGTCATTAGGGCTTGGTGAATATTCGTTCGGGGGTACATGCGAGAAATCAGCAACAATTCTTCTCACATATGCATAATACTTCACAAACCATACTAAGTAAAGTAGTCTACACTACTTCCCCTTGGAAGTTGACACGGTAACATCAAAGTCAACTAAGTCCCGGATGTACACATTTTCCCCCATGATGGTTGCGAACTCTCGGAAGCATCATTGTCGTGTACGTCCATATACTCGAGAAGTTCTTGTCATAAGCACAAATCTTGATTTACAAAAGAATCATTACCATCTTCTTTTACTCAGAAAAGTAGAGGAGATGAAGTTAAGGAATCATGAACACTTGGTGTAATCAAGGTCTTGTGAATGAATGTGATCGAAGAATTTGAAGATTTTGCTTGACTATGAAGTTTGTTTTCTTTTTCTTGGATTAGCACATAAATACACGTGAGGAAGTGCTGATTACATCTTAACATTTAAACTCTTTGGCTACTTACCAACTCGTTTTCATATGGTTTGTTGTGATCACTTTGAAGTAATACTCCGATTTATACCAAACTTGAATAAGAAGTGAAATCCCCAAATTTGTGACTTAAGCTAGCATCTGTTGTTGATTGAGGAAACGGTGCAAGATTAGATCTTTATGTTCGCTTACCCACTCCGAAAGTTATGAGAAGTACAACACCTCTTGGAGAAAGTTATCCACAATCGTATTCTGGCGTGTGAAACTGAGTATACAATACGTAACTTCCTTTAAGTGATCAGTTATCCAGGTCTGCCAACCAAAACCACATGAACTGCTGGTTAACTAGATAATTCAAGTCTTTATCGTAAGCTGCTTTACGTCAGCAAGGTCATTATCGATAGAAAAGAAGAGTATCGATGATGAAATAAGTAGACACCTTCGTGAAATCTAACTTCAAGCTCAAATAAGGGATACCAAATCCACTTCGTGATAAATGTCATCGTAATCCAAATATCTAGCCATTTTGTCATTTAAGTGAATCTTTTCAGGATCGTTTTGAGATTAAGTGTTTGTTGTTCTTTTGTGGTGTGTTGTTAGGGTTGATTTGTGTTTTATGAGTCTTGATTCTTGATTGTGTGTGTTGTTTGTTGTTTTGTTTTGATCTTATAATATTCACAAATTCGGTCATATGACAAAGTCGTCACATGTTTGTGTGGTGTTGTAAGGTCAAAATTTTTCTTCGGGAAATTAGGGTTTCAAAACATGGGATTTCACTGGTCAAAACGCAATGACTTTAGTCAAAACGCAATGAAACCTCTAATCAAAACGCAACTATCTTGATCAAAATGCAATGAATAAAAAATTGGGCAGAGTTTGGTTTAGTCAAAACGCAATGATGTCTTCAAAACGCAACCTGTAATCAAAAGCATAGTGAACCAAAAACTGCAAACCAATGTCAAAACGCACTAGACGTCAAAAACGCAACATTGTCAATCGCAATGAGTCAAAAAGTAATGAGTCAAATTCGCAATGAGTCAAAACGCAATTATGGTCAAAACGGAATGAATCAAAACGCAAACAAGTAAGGAAGTCAACGCAACAAGAAATTTGCCAGAAAGTCAAAACGCAAGACGAAATATACGACTTTTTTCTTCAAAAAATTGCCTAAAAAATCACCACATTTTTGACACTTTAGCTTGATTTTATCTTGCACAATTTGCTACCTTATGCTAGATGCTTGGCTTAATAACATAAACATTTTACACATCTAAGCCACAAAAATTTCAGGTTGGATTTTTTTCTATTGATCTTCTTTTTTGGACCACGAATATCGTTCTTGTTATGTAAACCACATAATAAAGTAGATAAACAACACGGTTTCCCCCTTATGTCTTGGTTATGCATTGTTATCACGATTCACCTTATGAACACAAGATCCGGAGGCTTTATGGGTAAAATGGAAAAAAGAAAAAGTTCCGATATTATTAGAGAGAAAAGAGATGAAATGGGAAGAGGTGTGTGTGCTTTTTGAGAGAAAAACACACACAAACACTTTTACAAAAGTGTGCTCTGCACCCTCAATGGTAGTAAGGAAGGGGGATATTTATAGTCTAGTGACACTAAGATATCGCTAACTAGTCTATTAGTAGTTTACCTATGTGTTAACTATTTATGAACTAATGTAATCACAGATATGTTCCAATATTTTAAGGCTAAATCATGATAGAGGGTATTTTGAAGGAAAGTGGGTTTCAAAGATAGTGATTTCAAGTTAGGGGTTTATTCTTGTATATATGTGTTTGTAATTTATTTTCATTGTATCCTTGTCTTGCATAAAAAACATAATAAAGAGCATGCAAGCAAGCGTTTATTAGTATTAGTTTGTTTAAAGTTGATCATTAATATAAATCAGCTTATATGTCGTATAGTATAGTGGTAGTATTCCCGCTTTGTGTAGCTAGCAATGTCTTGACATATCTGTTTTGATGTATGTAAACGACTATCATTTATAAACCCGTACCATTTCTATTTAGTTTTTATTATACAATGAGGGCATTGTACATCTTAAGTGGGGGAAGGGAGATATAAATAAGATATTTTGGAGTATTTGGTTAGATTATGCGCTAATTTTACCTAAAATTTAAATAAAAATAGCACATATTTTTTTGATGAAGGCCGAGTTAATGTGTCTTTCTTGCCTACTTTATGGAGATTATGAAGGATTTTCACTACCTTTTTGACATTCACTCATGCATTGTGAAGCTTCTTGACTCTTGACTTAGGTTTTGCTTTTGGGATTGAATGAGACTGGTGTACGCCTTCGATTGGGACTATAAGGAAACTATATTTGTTTGTTTATGCTACACCAAATATAAATGTTTACCATGTCTTATATCCTACCCTTAATCATTCTTAAATCTAACTGTTAGCTTACTCGAGTTGAGGAATTGAGCAATCACATGTGTCTCGTTCATGGATTTGGACAAGCATTTGTGGTTTTCTCGCTTTTTCTAGAGTATTGGTATTGGTATTGGTATTGGTAAAGATTGAATGACTCACCCTGTTAGCTTGTGTGTTGTATCAACGCATTTGCCTTTTAGAACAGTTGTATCTAGACTCTAGTGGTAGAGATTAGTATCCTTGTCAAGCTTATGATATAATACTCGCCATGACTGAGCAGTTGAGTGATCATCAAAAATGAAAAACATAGTTTAGTGAGAGTATGAGTGTGATTTGTTTTTCCTTTCGTGAGGTGCTCGGTTTAGAATTTTCTAGCTTAAGTAATTTTTAAATTTATATTTTCTAGTTTCTACTCGGGAGATATCTTTTTGAGAATTATTTAAAAGGTCTACTTGAGGGCAAGTAGAATTCAAGTGGGGGATATTTGATACATCAAATAGTTAATACTTTTCTATATCAAATTCTCGTGTTTATTGCCTTGTTTTATATTATTTTTATATGAATCTGGTACTTAATTCATTATATTGCAGATTCAGGTAATTAAGGCATTGGAACGATAAGATGCAAGAGATGGTCAAAAATAGTACCGATACTACGTAATTTAGTAGATGTACTAAATTTGAATGAATGCTAATAAATTCTTACAGAAGCGACTCAAGGTCAAATGAAGAAAATTTATCCTACTTTATTATTTAGTTGATGTACTATATTTTTAACAGAGGAAAAACGAAGGGAAAAGTATCAAGCTTTTAGAAGAAACTATGGTGTAGATGGACACTCTGGCTACGCCGTAGCTAATCTTTATTTGTATGGAACACGGTGTTTATTGAAAAAATACGGGTAGTTGACCCGTTGGGACTACGCCGTAGCTTATTATTATATACTAATGATGGAAAGCTGCGTAGGAAAAACTATTACGTAGCTCGACTTTTATAACTACCCCGTAGTTTTACCAATTACAGGGCTACAAAGAATCAGTGCACTTCTTCATTAAGTTACAAGGGAGTAATTTGTTAATCCCAAATATGTCGACTTTACGAATTACATTAGTTTATTTTAGCTTGTTGTCGGAATAAGGACTAGAAACGTTAAGTTTTATAGTTAGGCGACCACAAAGGCTATATATATCCCATCCTTACTTCCAAGGAGGGGTGAGGAAATAATTATACATCTCACAAGTGTGTGTTTTCTTCTCCTTTTCTCTAGAAAATACACAATCTTCCCTTTCTCTCTCTATCTTAATAACATGGATTATGTTCATTTCTATCCTCCTCGACCTCAATCATGTTATGATTTATGAATCTTTTACGGTTTTAACAATTTGCATAGAGAGCAGAGCGTTTTGTGCTCGTGTTTGGCTAATTTTTGTTGCGGTGTTGTATGATTGGGGTTATTTTTATGCCAAATTTGGTCCACCGTGCGTTTCATTTATTTGTTTTTTTCTAGATTATTTTTTTCTTTTTGTTTGTTTTTTTTTTTTTTTTTTTTTGTTTTTTTATGGATATTTGGCAAATGCTGATGCTTTTACTTCTTCTAAATAGTTTCTAGCTTATTTGTTATCATATAGCATAGCTTATTTGGTCACCAAACAACTTATATAAGCTTATTTAAGCTTATTTGGAGTGTTTGGTTGTCACCGCCTGTTGGGATTTAGAGCTCCTACACTTAGTATTGCTGATAGTAAGTTAGTACTGTCAGTTATAGTTAGTACTGCTAGTTGTATATTTAGTTTCTGTTCATATATAGTGTAGTACCATTAAGTTGATTTGCATAAGTTATATAAGGTATAATATATGCATGATCAATAACGCGTTTTGTAAGCCATTAGGGTTTCCTTGGTGTTATAAAAAGAAACCTTTACCGGCATAGTTAGAATATTCGAATCCTAGGTAGAAAAGTCATGGTTATTAGGCCAAAAAACGATATAGTTGTTTTGTGAATCATTTAAATTTATTGAAAGTTTTGTGAAAGTTCTTGAGTTTACTGTTACATTGTTTCCTTCTGGTGTATAAAGATAATTTCCGAATAATTTTATTTATTACTTAGGGTTTCGATCATTTGTTGTTTTGATTTATCTTAGCAACTTAAGCTTTAACAAGCCTTAATCTATGATCTGTTAAAATGGGGATCAACAAGTGGTTATCAGAAGAATGTGTTCTGAAACTTGATCAAGAAGTTATCAAACTAGAAAAAAAACTCTTTATTCAATCAAAGAAATGGATCTTGAAACTACCCAAAACAATTCGGTTGCAAAGTTGCCCATTCTGAAACAAGGTGACTATGAGATGTGGAAGCTAAGGATTGAACAGTACTTTTAGGTGCAGGATTATGCTCTATGGGAAGTCATAGAGTATGGGGGGTGAGAAAATTCTTTCAAGCCAGTAGCTAGAACTACAACAAACGCAAATGGTTCCTCTACTTCAACTATACCAGGTCCAGTTACCACTGAAGAGAAGGCACAAAAAAAAATGATGTTAAAGCAAGGAGCATGTTGCTGATGGCACTCCCTAATGAACATCAATTGACATTCAGTCAATACAAGGATTGCCGCAAAACTTTGTGTTGACAGCATTCAAGCGAGATTTGGTTAGAAATGAAGATACTAGAAGACTCAAATGGACACTTTTGAAGAAGATGAATGAGAACTTCAGTGACTTCAAACGCCAAGATTCACTTGACTCCATTTCAAATAGGCTTCAGAAAATTGTTAGTCAGTTGGCCATCTTAGGTGAAAACATCTCTCAAGAAGATCTAAAATTTAAATTCTTGAGAAGCCTTCCTTCTGAATGGAGCATGCATGTTGTGGTATGGAGAAATAAACCAGATCTGGGTACAATAAGTTTTGATGATCTCTACAACAATTTTAAGATTGTTGAACAAGAGGTCAAAAGAAGTGTAACCTCAAGCTCAAATTTCAAGTTAACAAAAGGTGCACTTTGGTATAAACTCCTGGAAGTTCCAATGAAGATAATATGTTAATATTCAAGTTATTACTGCTCAGTACTTAATGTTAGTACGGCTTAGTACTAATGATAGTACTTTCTTCTCTCAGTGGTACCACAATTTATGCTTTCTGGACAATCAACCAAATTGGGACTTAGGTTGTTCATGTGACCTAGAGAAAATCCTAGACGATGTCTGAAGAAAATTTTATTTAAGTGGCCAATTGGATATTTCTAGTTTGAAAGAAGAAAGTTCTATCAGAGAACTGGTAAGAAGATTATCATCAATGGAAGTGATACTGCTGGTTATGAAAGACAAAGGTTATATGCTTCAATGTCTAGATGGGACATTTTGCAGAGAATACAAAGGTCATAGGAATCAAGAAAGCAGGTCTAGGAATCAAGAAAGCTCAAAAAGATAGTGAATATGGAAGACACTACTTCCAACAGCTTGGTGGCTTGTGATGGAAGGAAAGGTTTTGGATTGGAGTTTTATGGCTAATGAGGAAGTCCCTACCAACTTGGCACTTATGGCTTTCTCAGACTCAGAGGTATATAATCATAAAACATGTTCTGACACTTGTCTTAAATCCTATGAAACTCTTAAATCTCAGTATGACAGTTTAAGAGTAGAGCTTAATAAATCTGATTTTGATCTAGCTACTATAAAAAGAGGTATTTAGCTATTTGTAGAAGAACAACTTGTTTTCTACAAAAAAGAATGTGGTTATGCTTCTTTTGGCCAAATTGCTGTTTTAAAAAGAGATGCCTCACTCAGAGACTTAGAAATCAATGCTCTTAATATTCAGATAGAAAAACTTAAGAAAGATAAGGAGAGCAATCAGATTAAAATTGATAAATTTGAAAATGCCTCTAAAAGCTTAGATAAATTAATAGGGGGTCAAATTTCTGATAACAATAGAAAAGGTGTGGGATATAATTCTGTTCCACCTCCACTTACAGGACTGTTTTCACCCCCAACATTATTTGTCTAGCTTCTGGTCATAAGGAAGTTTCCACTGCCTGAATTTGAAGGTATGGAGTAAAGTCAATAAAGTGTTAGTGAATATTCTCAAATATGAATAAAGAGAAACCTAGTGCCCAATATGAAAGATTGGGTATCTGAATGTGATGAGGATGAGTGTGAAGAAATGATATCTGATAATGTTCAACATAAATCTGAGCCTAAACCTGAGCAAGCTAAACAACCTAGGAAAATTAATCAAAACCCTAGGAATAGCAGAACAAACTGGAATGAAAAGAAAACTCAGAAATTAGGAGTTGGGTTTCAGTTTACAGGAAAAGCCGTTTGTGTGTGGGAGTTTAATCATCTAATTAAAGACTGTGATTTATGTAAAATGATGGTACAAAAAACCTGTCTTTGTACATGTGAAACAGGGAACTGGTCAAAGGGAGGGAAGTTAGGACCAAGTAAGTTTGGAATAATGTTGTGAGGGATCTAATCATCAGAATTTCTCTAATTCTAGAGGGGAAAATTTTGCTCCAACCGTTGTTTTAACCAAGATACTGACTTTAGTTCAATTTGTGCTGCTAGCCAAAGTTCTTCAAGAACAACAAGGCAACGTTAGTCACTGCCAGGACCTATAAGAACTGCTGCCAACCAAACCACCTTTGGCGTGAATGTTGCAAAATCTAGACCAAATGCCTTTTTAGAAGTCACATTCACATCTAGGAGACCTTATGTTAACAAAACAAAACAAACACTTAAAACAAAAATTTCTATAAACAAAGTTAATAATGTCAAGGTAAATTCTGTTTATTACTGCTAAGAAAAAAGAGTGACAAGTGCTATTAGGAAACAAGGGATTAATGTTGTTAAGTCCTCAGCATGCTGGGTTTGGAGACCAAAAGAAATATAGTTGATCATATCTCCAAAAACAGTGGATCATACATCTGTAAGCCATTTGACTATGTTGATCCAACAGGCAGACTCAAGTCAGTAATGGCTTGGGTCCCCAAGAGAAACTAATTCTCTTTTGTTTGATATGCAGGGTGATCCAAAAGTTGCTTTAAAAGATAATAAGGATCTTTGACAGTGGATGCTCCAGGAATATGACTGGAAACAAGTCCTTTCTCACAGATTATCAAGATTATGATGGAGGATATGTTGCATTTGTAGGCAGTTATAAAGGAGGTAAAATAACTGGTAAAGGTAAAATTAAAACTGGAAAATTAGACTTTGAAGATGTGTACTTTGTGAAAGAACTTAAGTCTAACCTGTTTAGTGTCTCACAAATGTGTGACAAGAAAAAACAGTGTTCTTTTCACTGAAACTGAATGTCTTATTCTTTCTCCTGATTTTAAGCTACCTGTTGAAAATCAAGTAATGCTTAAGATTCCCAGGAAAGATAATATGTACAGTTTTGACCTAAAGAATGTTGTTCCTTCAAAAGGTTTAACTTGTTTAATTGCAAAGGCCACAAATGATGAGTCTAATATGTGGCATAGAAGGCTTGGTCACATAAACTTTAAAACTATAAATAAACTGTGTGATGAAATCCTTGTTAGAGGTTTCCTTCAAAGATGTTTGAACAATAACCTATCATGTGTTGCTTGTCAAAAAGGAAAGCAACACAAAGACTCTTGTAACGTCCAAAACTTGTGGACTTCTATAGCCAATCTTTACAAATTTGCATAATGGTGAATTAATTTGGTGTCCAACTTTGTATAAGAGTTATCATGGGTAAAGCATATTGCCTAGTGGTCACTGATGACTATAGCAAATTTAGTTGGGTTTTCTTCTTTGCTAAAAAGGATAAGACTAGTGGAATCCTTAAAAACTTTATAACAGGAATAGAAAACCAGTTAAATCACAAAGTTAAAATCATCAGATGTGATAATGAGACTGAGTTTAAGAATTTTGAATGAATCAGTTTTGTGGAATCAAAGGGATTAAGAGGGATTTCAATAGTGCTAGAATTCACTAATAAAATGGAGTAGCTGAAAAGAAAGAATAGGACTCTTATAGAGGCAGCTTAGGAAAATATATGTTGGCATATTCACTCATTAACCTTATACCAATTTGGGTGAAGCAGGTTAATATTGCTTGTTATGTACGAACAGTGGTATTAGTGACTAAACCCTCATAATAAGACACCTTATTGAAGCTCTTTAATTGGTATAGTAGAACAATATTATAAGTTTTATGAGTCTTTTGGCTGTAACAGTTACTATTCTTACACCCTTCTCGATCCACCTAGGCAAGTTTGATGAAAGGTGATGAGGATTCCTTGTGGTTACACTCTATTATAGCAAAGCCTTTTAGAGTATTTAATAGCAGAACTGGCAAGGTAGAGGAAAAACCTGCATGTAAACTTTCTTGGAAAATAAACCAAATGTTGCAGGCAGTGGACCAGAATGGATGTTTGATATTGATATTCTAACAAATTCTATGAATTATTAACCAATCAGTGCAGGAAATAGAACTAATGGTAATGTAGGTTTAGAGACAAATTCTATTGCAGCAAGCTGGAAACAGATGTGCATGATCAGGAATCATCCTCATTTTACATTGTTGCTACAAGTTCCAATGTTCTTCTCAAATTCTGAGAAGGATGAAGTCCCCACCTAAATATGATGTGGTAGATGAATGAAGGTTGAGGGATTCAGCAAAAGTTTTATGCAACATGAAATGGCCCAGGGAAGCAATTAACACTGACAAGTACTATCTGACTTCAATTATATCAGTTCACCACTTGAATACTGGTCGGAATCAACAGTTAATACTTTTAGTTTTCTTTTACTTACTGTAGATCCTGGAAGAGAAAAGAACAAAGGAATGAGTATGAAATGTTTGTTTGTCCTTCATACCTGATTTGGAGGATACTTGCTGATCTTTAAGATACTGGTATTTTTAGGAGTTGTTTGGAAGTGCATATGATGATGAATGTAGGTGTAGAGGCCGACTTAAAACTTGGAAACAAAACATGAGAGTCAGTCCTTTCCACTACCAGCTTCCATAAGGGTCATCCTAAAGCATAAATCATTGGAGAGGTAGATTCTGTTTGTATAGACAAGAAGAATGCACAAGCAAAATGAAGCAGGATTAATATCTTTTATAAACAAGTAGAGAATAAAAAATCATAAAGATTTACAAAATTGTTTGTTTGCTTGTTTCTTCTCCCAGATGGAACATAAGAAGGTAACTCAGGCCTTGGATGATGGAAAGTCGGGGTAGAAGCTATGTCGTATGAGCTTCTCCAGTTCAGATTACTAAATGTTGGACACTGGTGATTTTCCGCATGAAAGAAGGTCATTGGTACTTAAAATGGGTTTTTTAGAAACAAGAGGGTGATAAAAATGAGGTATTGTGGTTAGGAACAAAGCCAGGCTGGTAGCACAGGGTCATAGACAAGAAGAAGGTATAGATTATGATGAGGTGTTTGCTCCTGTTGCTAGGATTGAAGCAATCAGGTTATTTCTAGCCTTTGCATCATTTATGGGATTCGTGTACCAGATGGATGTAAAGAGTGCATTTTTGTATGGCACTATTGAAGAGGAGGTTTATGTTAACCAACCTCCAGGTTTTGTGGATCTAGAATTTCCAACTAGAGTTTACAAGGTGGAGAAAGCATTATATGGTCTTCATCAGGCTCCTAGAGCCTGGTATGAGACTTTATCTACTTACTTGATGGAAAATGGATTTAGAAGAGGACAATGATAGACTTTGTCATTAAGAAGATCAAAATGACACTCTACTTGTTTAAGTGTATGTAGATGACATCATTTTTGTTCTACCAATGAGTCTTTGAGTACTGAGTTTGAGCAGCTTATGCATAAAAGATTCCAAATGAGCTCCATGGGGGAACTCACTTTCTTTTTAGGTCTGCAGGTTGAGCAGAGAAAAGATGGCATATTTCTCAGTTAGGACAAATATGTGTATGACATCTTAAATAAGTTTAGCTTTTCTAATGTGAAGACAACAAGTACTCCAATGGAGACACACAAGCCTTTATTGCAAGATATTGCTGGTCCAGATGTTGATGTCCACTTATTTAGGTCCATGATTGGATCATTGATCTACTTAATATCTTCCAGGCCAGACATTATGTTTACTGTGTGTGCTTGCTCAAGATTTCAGGTTCAACCAAAAGCTTCTCATATGCATGCAGTGAAGAGAATCTTTAGATATCTTAAAGGTCAACCCACTTTGGGCCTTTGGTATCCTAAGGATTCACCTATGGATTTAATAGCCTATTCTAATAGTGACTATGCTGGTGCTAGTATTGATAGAAAATCTACAACTGGAGGTTGTCAGTTCTTAGGCTACAGGCTAATCTCATAGCAGTGCAAGAAACAAACAATTGTGGGCTAATTCATTACTGACTGCAGAATTCATTGCCGGTTTCAATGCTGTGGACAGGTTCTTTGGCTTCAAAATCAATTACTTGATTATGGTTACAACATTATAAAGACAAAGATTCATGTGGATAATGAA
This sequence comes from Tanacetum coccineum, assembly GCA_026074375.1. Classification (NCBI taxonomy): domain Eukaryota; kingdom Viridiplantae; phylum Streptophyta; class Magnoliopsida; order Asterales; family Asteraceae; genus Tanacetum; species Tanacetum coccineum. The sequence continues at coordinate 13,511 of BQNB010027185.1, read as the reverse complement.
AGTGCAATCCGTGTGGTGAAAAATCCTGTCTATCATTCAAAGACCAAACACATAGAAATCAGGCATCACTTCATTAGAGATTCATATGAGAAAAAGTTGATTGAAATGGTCAAGATTTATAAGACTTACTGTGTTGCAGGATCTTCTTATAAAGCCTTTAATGTTTGTGACTAGTTTCAATTTTTGATTGCAAGCTATTGGTATGCTTAATCCTTAAAGCTATGAATGAAGGGATTGGATTAACAGTTTTTTAACTTCTATCTTGGGTTGTACTTAAATATGGATCCTTATGAATTTCAATGTCTATCTAGTCTTTTCTAGTGTGCTTGTGATGAATAGAGGCATGTTGTTGTATAATTATTGAAGACAAAATTAAAACTGTTAGAGCAAATGTTAATACTGCTAGTCAAAAATTAATACTGCTAGTTCTTAATTAAATTGCTAAGTTAAATCTGTTAGTCTAAAATTAATAAGCTAGTCAAGAAAATGCTTTGGATTGTGTTTTTCTTGGTTTTGGACTAATATTTGCATGATAAGCAAAATTGATTGTCTGTTATCAAGTGAAGTATTGTTTGAGGGGAGGCTCATGATGTCTATTATACACTCAAGTATGATTCGAAAAATTTGTAACATCAGACAAAAAGTGTCAAACACATAGGCAACTCAAAAGAGGTCAGGAACTAGGTTACCTCAGTTGTGTGGTTTCACCTGTCAAAAGGTTGGTGATGAGGTGTCTATAGGAGTTGGGTTGACAGAATGGTAAGGGCTTGCCACTACTGCTTCTAAGCTTTGAAGCTGAGCAGGACAGTCGGTAACCTTAAACTAAGACCTCAAATCCATGACAACATTAAAGAATTAAGGTCCTTTGGGATTTGGTTCTGGTTGTGGTCCCAGGTGCCAAGTTAACCATATTAGGGGATGTGAGCTCAAAGTAGGTTTGCTGGCTGAATACTAAAGTCAAAGTTCCACCTATCTCAAGAGGGTTCTCACTTGGAAGTGGGGGATGAGGGAGTACAGTATGCAACAAATGGTATTGATGGGATTGGTACAAAAATTGTGGACTTGGTGAGCAAAAAAGAATAGATGAGAATTGTGAATCAAAAACAGAAAGTGAGTTGTGTGAAATAAGACAAAGTGAATGGTGATCAAAAGGAATTGAGAGATAATGTGTGTTGCATAAATAAGAATAGAGAGAAAGTGAGATTGGTGATGGAAAAGATCTTTGGAGGAATTTCAAGTTAGTAAATGGTCTCTTCAAGTTTGTACTACTGGGCATTCCTTGTACTGCCTAACACATTTTTAGTAATGCTGAATGGCTTAAAGTTAGTTACTGCTAGGCTAATTTTAGTATGCTGAAACCGTTAGTTCTGTTTGACCCTTAACTAAAATTTCTTCCTAATTTCTGTCGTTGTAAATTTCGCAATGTCATACTTTAGGCTATAGGGTTTGACTATTTAATGATTTCTTGAATCTTTCTATACACTGATAAGATTTCTTCAGATAGTTCAAATCTTCTTCAGTCGTTGGACACTTTAAACTACTTAAATACTCTCTCAAATTTCATTAACTCTCCCAAGCATTTCGTTACCTTCTCTCACAAACCTATCCTTAGAAACTTTAATCAACTTTATATTCATCAATTGGCTTACTTTTGGAGTTTTTGCGACAAGCACAACATGGTGGCATACTTGGAGAAACTAAAGGGCAGTGCAGAGTTTCATCACATCATTGATTTCCTAACTACTAGTCACATTCACTATGCCCTCACAGAGAATCCAACCATATATGCTTCATTTATCAAACAATTTTGGACAACAGCTACTTCTAGCACAAATGTTAATGGAGAAGTAGAACTAACTGCTAGCATAGTATGGACAAAGCCAAGACAATCACTGAAGCATTCTTTTAAGAAGACATATAAGTTGTGTGGTCAATGGTGGAATTACTTATTTTACCTATCACAGAGATATTTGAAGCACTTGCTTCTTATGGGTATGCAACTGATTCTGATAAGCTTACATTTCAAAAGGTAATTTTTCACCACAGTAGAGGGTTTTTTCATTCTTATTTACTCCACATTGCGTGAGCCCTAAAAAGACTTATCTGAGAGCGTTTTAGCTAGCAACCAATAGATACTGCCATTTATTGCCTAGCAACAAAACAGAAATTTTAATTTCTTAAAATCATCTTTGATTGCAATGGTAAAGAATTTGGAAAACCTCTTCCCCATAAGTTTTGATGGTATCATTGATTTATCAAAATTTATTTTTAAACAAAGTAAAGGAGACTTTCTTAACCCACACAAGAACCTGTCCCACTCCTGTTCTTTACAACAAGAAAAGTTTTTAATAAACATGATAACGAGTTACAAGGGGATAATTCTGGTTGAAGACAACTCCTTTTTATTTCCTTCCGGATCACTGATACTTCCACATTCCTTCAAAAAATCACATCTTCACCATAATCTATCACTCTCAACTTACACCTGTCAGTGCCCCTTCAAATTCACCACCACCCATCACAAAAACTTCGCCTACTACTGAGGAGCCTACTCTAATTCCTCATGATTTACTCTCTAAAGTTTTCAATCACTTGGAACGTGATGCAGGGTAGTGTTCACTTAATGATAATGGTTTTTGGTTTAACTCAGTTGACAAATAATGTAGAGGCTTGGAGAATGGAATTGAAGAAACCAAAGAAGGTTTACTGGGTACTGTTGTTACCAAGCTAACCAAAAGAGTGAAGACAGTTGGAAAAGCACTCAAGTCAGGCAATGTAGTAGAAGAACAAAGATAGTTCTTTCAAAAGATGACATTGTAGAGGAGGATTCTTCCAAACAGGGGAGGAGTTTGATTGAAGAATTAGACATGGATGCTAATATTTCTTTAGTTCCTCCACATGCAAAGATTCAGGAGAAGATAAGTGATGAAACTGAGGTGTTACTAGAAGAAGAAGAAGCTACTGAGATTGTACAAGATCAAGGAAGTGGTGAAAAAGGGGAATAAGAGGTTTCTACTGCTGACACTGCACTTAAATACTACCAAAGTACAATTAGTGCTCGGCTAGTGAAAAACTCCTCAGTTTGCGCTCTACTGCTTGCACGGTCAGCTGGGGTATATATTAGAAGGAGTGAAAAGAAAAAGAAAGATAAAGGCAAGGCAATCTTGATTGAAGATGAATCTGTTCAAAAGAAGTCTAAGAAGAAAGTGCAAGAAGAAAGGCTTGGTTATGAAGAAGCCATTAGATTACAAGAACAGATTAACAAGGAAGAAAGAAAAAGGATTGCAGAAGAATATGATAAAGGATGGGAAAGAAAAGAAGCTATGACTGAAGTTGATACTGCTCAATGTCGTTGATTAGAATGATCCATATATTATAAGGTATCTTGCTCATCAAAAAATAGACCTGTTCTGTAGCTGAAGTTAAGACAAGAATATGATGGTATATTTGAAGGAATCAAGAGGCTTCAAGATGAAAGAAATCTCAAAGGAATAGAGCTATGATGATATTATAAGACAATATTTGAAAAGTATGGGATCAAATTCATTCATATTTGCCCTATGATTCTGGAAAAGTTCCAGACTAAAAAGGAGCATTCAAGATGTTGAAACAATAACCTGCAAAAAAGACAAAGAAACTAAAGGGGTTTCGAATCAGTTCAAGAGCAAAAAGATAAAGAACCAAAAACTGATGAAACTGTATTAGGAACAGTTGACTCAATTGGTATAATAGTAAAGGATAGAGGATATGTATGTGAAGCGCTTTAATCCAAATATCCAATCTTTGATTCGGGAAGTTTACTCTGAAGGCACTATGTAATTTTGGAAATCATCGAGTAGGTAATAATTAAAGAGATATATCAGGTTTTTAAAATGACTTGCATAAGAATTTTGACAAGGAGGTATCTGGACAAATTATGGAGCTTAGTTCAAGAAAGATACAACTCATCAGGACTTGCTGAAGATAAGAGATAAAATTATGGGCTGGACTAAAGATGTTATTTGAAACAAGATGCAGAAAACTTTTTTAAAAACTTCTGAAAGTTATTGCATGATCTTTGAAGATTGGTGGTTTTTTGATAATGTGTTGTTCAATCATTGTAATCTATAAGAAAGAAAAGATATTCATGTTAGTTGAAAAGGACTATCCACTCACAAAAGGACTTGCAACTTTGATGCTAGTTAACAAGTTAAGAGTGGATTAACATTCTGAGATGGCAGATGAGCTTTTGATAAAGATCTATAATATAGCAAATAGACCAAGGAACTAAAGTGTTTGGAAGCATCCTCAGCAGAGTACATTAGAAGAAAAACTTTGAGAATTTGGATGGTAAAATCACAAGGTTAGGGTGAGGATTGTTGGGGATTTAGGAGCTTTCTACATTAGTTACTGCTGTTAGTTAGTTAGTACTGCCAGTACATTGTTAGTACTGCCAGTTATAGTTAGTACTGCTAGTTGTATATTTAGTACTATCATATATAGTTAGTACTGCTTAAGTGATATGCATGAGTTATATTTGGAATAGATATGCATGATCACTTAACGCGTTTTGTAAGCCCATTAGGGTTTCATTGGTGTATAAAAGGAACCCTTACGACATACTTAAACATTCGAATCCAAGATAGAAAAGTCATAGTTTTTAGGCAAAACTTTATAGGTTATTTGTGTATCATTCAAAATATTATTATATAGTTTTGTGAAAGTTCTTGTGTTACTGTTACATTGTTTCTTCTGGTGGTATAAAGAGTAGTTTTCGGCATAATCCTTTATATTATTACTTGGGTTTCTATCATAGTTGTTTCAGATTTTTTCTAAAGACAACTTAAGCATTAACAGCTATCTAAGATTGTTTTACGCTTCTTTTTACAAAAAGCTCCAATGTTTCTGTGTAAAAACTCTTGTTGCTTATTGGGGTTGTGTTTATAAAGCTTATTTGTGAAAAAGAGCTTATTTTGAGAAAATAATTTAGGTTTTGTGTTCGTTTTTTGACAACTGCGAAATATGTGTTATCCTGTAAGATTCTAGCCTAAAACAACAATCGGGAGGCCGGGGAGGATTACAGAGAAAGAAAGTTGTTAGCCTCAAAATATTGAGTCGAACATGAAGTTCGTTCATTATGTTTTTCGTCTCGGGTACATTGAATTAGTTAACGTTATGTAATAGGAAAGTATCTTGAATCTGGGTCCTGATAGTTATTCTAATATTGCCTTGTTTCTGGTGGATTATCCCAAGCAAAAAACGAGCCCGAGTCCTAGTTAAATTAACCCTGGGCGTCACATTAAATGTGAGGGGTATTTATAGATATTTTTCACTTAGAAAATATTCCATCATTTGAATAAATATCCTTTCTCTTATTTCTCTCATCTCTCTTTCTTTTCTTCTCTTCACCACCTCTTTCTTACTAATTTTTGTTACAATTTCTGTTGATCATATCGTGTTATATGAAGTGTTAACGGGTTCATACAAATTGGCATAGAGCTATGTGTGGATTCGTGGTTGAATTCTTGTGGTTCAACAAGATTTTAATGAAAAGGCCTCTGCTCATTCTTTTGATTGTGGCCTTATGATTGTTGGTTAAACTTGTTTCTTCTCTTTGTTTACATATAAACTGGTTTTATTGCTACATATCTTGGGTGTATAGATGTTGATAGTTTAGTTATTTTTGGTTCTGGGTTTCAAAAAAAAAATCAAACCCGGATTTTTGTGCTTAGATGTGTGAATGTTTATGTTATTAAGCAAGATCTAGGCATAAGGTAACTAATTGTGCAAGAGAAATCAAGTTAAAAGGTCAAAAAGGGTGATTTTTAGGCGATTTTTGGTGGAAAAAGTCGTATATTTCGTCGTTGCGTTTTGACTCTCTGGCAAAGTTCTTGGTTGCGTTTTGATCATTGGTTGCGTTTTGATCATTGGTTGCGTTTTGATCATTGGCTGCGTTTTGACATTGGTTGCGTTTTGATCATAAGTTGCGTTTTGATAATAGGTTGCGTTTTGATCTTGGTTGCGTTTTGAAGACCTATATTGCGTTTTGACTAGGAGAAACTCTGCCCAAATCAAGACTTCATTGCGTTTTGACCAAATCTCAAGCTGCGTTTTGATTAAATGGTCATTGCGTTTTGATTCAAAAGTCACTGCGTTTTGGTTAAAGATAGCACTGCGTTTTGTCTAGAAATCTTGTGTGAAGAAAAGGGTTTCAGTAAAACAGCCATAACTTTTGATCCGTAAGTCCGTTTCAGGCCCGTGACCTCTCAAATCGAAGAGAAAAACGAGACGGAAGCAGTTGTAACCACCCTTTGGCTGGTTACGGATTTTTCGAAGCCCAAAACCCTCGTTTACTATGAGTTATTGACATTTTTCATTTTTTTGGAATTTGTGTTAGACTTGTTTTTGTTCTAGCTCACGGCCCATCTGTATTTTTAGGCCCGTTTCAGTTTGGTGAGCCTATTTAAACAATCTGCTGTAACCCTAGCCAGAAAATTATCTGTTTTTATACAATTAAATCATTGGCCGCTGATTCCGAAGCAAATCATTCACGGTTTTCTATTGATTTTGTAAAATCCTGTTAATTCATTTATCAGTTTTAATCATAGACGTGTAAAATCCCGTGAACGTGAATTGCTTACAACCACAACTTAATACATCATACTCCATTAAGATCCAACAAAATCTTTCACACTTCATAATTTCATTAAAACTATTATTTATCATGTCTACTCCAGTTAACCATCCTCAACAGATAGCAAATTCCACAACAATATCATGGAGCTGGTTCAAAAGATCGTCACTGATGCTTGGACTAGGAAGATTTTCTCAGTGGCGTTCGGGTTTTTTACGATACTTGCACTAATCGAATGGTGATTATCTGAGGACAGTGCATCTTTGAAGGTCCAGTACGCCCAACGAGCGTACTTATTGAGTGTTGCAGCAGCAGAAACAACATTCCACAGTAGCTGCCTAGAAGAAGCTGAGACAATACACAACATGACAACAAAGAAACAAACTTTTACTTTCAAGTGAAAAGGAACGCTATTTTCTTAATTTTGACTGGTATGGAGGAAAAATTTGTTGATGCATGCAACACAGCTAAGGAGATGTGGACAGCCATTGAAAGGCTACAACAGGGTGAATCGTTGAACGTACAAGATGTAAAGACCAATCTGTTCTGGGAATTTGGGAAGTTTACTTCTCGAGATGGAGAATCCATGGAGTCTTATTACTCCCGGTTTTATAAACTGATGAATGAGATGAATGATCAACGTGCAAGTTTCACAATGCAAGTGATTGTTCAATTTCTTAACAACTTCAACCAGAAATGGTCAAGATTTATATCGGTTGTCAAGCAGAGAGAAGGAAATAACACAGTCTTCATATCACAAGGTGTTTGAAGTTCTGAAGCAGTTTCAGCAAATCCGTTAGCATTCTTGCGGCTGCTAACCATATTCAGATAACTTACTATCAGGCACAAAACCTCATAGTTCGAATGCACCATCATACATGCAATCTTCTTCCACACGACAAGTGCGAACTAACCGACCAATGGCAAAGAGATTATTGCCCAACAGTTACTCATCAATCTGAGTCTTTCTGAGGAAGACAGTGCTAGGGGGGATAAGGATATGCAAAAGAACTTGGCACTCTCTTGCTAAGATTTCAAGAGCTGTACAAACTACCACAAAACTTCAAACTCTTCAAACTCCGGAACAAGATAAAGATACACCACCAAGGTTTAACAACGACAATCAGTCAGGCGTTTGGGAATCAAAGGACGAGACAGATGATGGGGCTTTTTTTTTTGGGAAACAGTAGGGCACGTCGGGTAGTGCAAAAAATGGATACAGTGCTTTAAACTGCAAGGGATTTGGACACTATGCCAGAGTAATGCAGGGAAGCCAAGGGGTTAAGATACGCGTATCACACGGAGAAGAGATGATGTGCAAAAAGTGAACAAGGTGTTCCGCTCTCAAGTGAGCAAGCTGATTGGTGAAGACACGGATAAAGAGATGATGAACAAAGAATTGGAAGCACATTACAGTTAATGCAAAGATTCAGGAGGTCTCATGAAGAAAAATCCAGTTTACTAGTCAGCCATTGGAACGGTACAAAAACCATGATGTAAAAATGATGTGTTTACCAATGTGAGAACGACATTCTGAGCACCTGAAGCATTAATGAAACATATGTTTGGAGAACGATGTGATAGAATGTATTCCTGATTCATTCAAATATATTCTAATGATAATCAGGTTGATCAAAATGCGGCTGAATGTGTTGATGAGCGTGTTGCGCTTGCTAATTTAATTGCTAATTTGACTCTTGATATGGAGGGAAAACAAACGGTAGTTAAAGCAATTAAGAAAGCAATACGCTTCATTAACTAAAGAACTTAAGGAGTGCAAACTACTCTTGGATGAGACTAGTAGGGCTCTAGGGGAGGGCTACTATCAGTCAGGGATAGTTTTCTGATTGCACTTCAGACCAAAACAGACTGTGCTTGAGAATTACACGGCCCTTTATGACCGAACGAGTGTTTATAAAATACTTCAAACAAAGAGTTAAATAAAACTCTAGGGACTATTAGCTCTTAAGACATTGACTTTCAAGGGTTAAACAACTAAAAACCTATGAAATTTCAGTTGTCAATCAGAACACGATGAGCTAGTCACAAAGAGTTTGTTAATAGGTCACAATTTGAGGTCAACTCAATGAGAAAGTAAGGTTATTTCGGGATTTAAAGGTTAGGACGGAAAAGGACATTGACACGATGATTTGAAATGGACAAACAAATAAAGTTTTTTAAATGAAATTCTTTATAAAACGCAATCAGTCAATTCAGACCATTCAATTTAGCACCAAATGCGCAACGTATATTGGTAGATCAACCTTTGCTATCCAAGTATCCTCAAGATAGCTAATCTGAAAAGCCTCGTTTGTATTGAGATCCCATATGATAACTTCTGATCTGAAACAGATTTTGCCCAATGGGGAAGAGGACAGTGACTCTTAAAAAGGAGAGTAGATCAAAATTGGATAAAGAAGTGAAACATTATGATTACACATATCAAACTGTCTTTATGAAACTTTCAAATCTCCCATCCAAAAAACCTATCTTGAATCATTGGAAAGCGCTAAAAACAGTTAGGAGACATGTGTAAGAAAAAAGTTTAACAGTCAAAACCAAAACATTGCTAAAACGTGTCCTTTCTACGTTCTAAATCCTAGTAAAAGTAGACAAGTTTAAACGAAATGAGAACAAACATCATCATTTAGAAACAATGTGAACAGCTTGGATCTATCATACTAACAGTGCATTCTTTACCCAACTGCTAAGAGTATGGAAGTTTTGATCAAAAATTATTATTGCTCTTCAAACAAAAAACTATATGGACAGTCATTGTTGTATCATGATCTAAAAACAGAAATGGCATGACGATTTGGAGTACGTTAAAGCCCTTGAAAAGGAGATTGACGAAGTTGAATCAGAAAAGGCTGATTTTTCACACAGATATGATCTACTTCTCGAAGAAGTGTGTGTTAAAGATGTTTAAAGTTCCTATTTGTCTTTCTATGTTGACTTAAATGCTTTAGCTGATTGAATGCTTATATCTTTATAAGTCAAGAATGTGAATGTCTTGACAGAGATGTCGAAACAACTGAATTGTTAACAAGAAGTTTCATAATAAGCTTTTAAACGAGTTTTGCTAAAACTTGAATAACACTCGATTCTCTTGAAATTTTCTTTCAACATTGTAAAGAACAGATGAAAAACTAACACAGTTTGCAAAGAAAATGCTTAATGTATTTCAAAAAGAACGTGAACAATCTCGTGGAAATTACAGTTTGAAGCTCAATGCAAGACAAGAACATGGTGATAATGAGTTAAAGAAACTCATTCTGGTAAAAAAGAAAGTTGTGGAATCTCAGTTTGTAAACCATTGTGTTCGACAACAAATGCTCAGGATTCCAACATCCGTTTTAGGAAAAACCGACTATTTTCAAATTCTCTGAATTGAGAAGTTTTCAAACGAATCAGTCGGTTAATAAAACTAATGCGTCGGATGGTTTGTTTAAACCAGTCACTCAACAGAATTTACCTCAGAATAGAAACCAAGCGGTTCGAAACATAAATGTGCTTAAACAGAAAGTTTAGAATTTCCTCCACCACAACACAAACTAGAACACCACAGTTGCTATGCTTTAGGAATACTAATCCTACATGTCTAAATCTTCAGAGTAATTCACACTACTAGTGTTAGCTGACACATCTTAAAGTGCTTCAAGTTAAAGATAAGGTGTGCCAAACACTAGTCAAGTGAAGTTTAAAGAAGGAAGTAGAAGACCTCAGAGGATTTCAGAATTTCTAAGAAGACCATGGACATGCACCTTTCTGGTGGCCAAATGACTGACTACTCTAGAGTAAATGGCTAATTGGTAAAGAGACATCAAAACCATTTAAAGTTTTAATGATTCACCTCTCACATGAGTTAACACACCTAGAAGTGATGAGAATAGTCTGAAACTATAGGATTTGATTGCTGATATGAAGGGTTGCTGAAAAGTTTTGAAGAGTTGTGGCAGCAAAGATCAAAAAGAGATAATTTGAAGAATTGCAGCTCAAGATAATTTGAAGAGTTTTATTTTCAACATCCTCAGGAAGCTTAAATGGAAGACACTTGAAGAAACTTGAGGTTCACAAGTGAAGATCAAGTTAGGGGAGGATTGTTGGGAAATAGATTGTAAAAGACTTAATACTGGTAGTATAATAGTTAAGTCTGGTAGTATTAGTTAGTTTTGGCAGTACTAAGTTAAGTCTGGCAGTACTAAGTTAAGTCTGGCAGTACTATAGTTAGTATTGGTAGAGTGGCAGTACTATAGTTAGTATTGGTCGTATGTAGTTATGTCTGTTTATGTAACAGAATAGAGGTAATAGTTATCTTAGAGATATCTTAGGAAAGGATATGTATTATCCTTTCACACATTTTGTAAAGCCTTCTAGGGGTTCCTTGGTGTATAAAAGGAACCCTACAGCATAGAATTTTATATATGTAATAGAAGCATTGAAGCTTAATAGAAATCAATAGCAAAATTAGTATTATTGTTCTTCTTAATTCTTGTGTTAAGATTCCACATTAACACTTGATATTCATAGTCAGTGTCTCTCACATAGTTGATTTGGATTTATTTGAGTTAGCTACTGTCTTACAAAGGCTATATAGATCCAAGAACAAGGACCTACAATTTGCGAGAATAAAAAACGTTGAGTGAATACTGCTTCACTCTTAGTATTATGAAAAGTATTTGGTAACTGATATCGTTTAATAAAAGTAGTGTGAATCTCAATGTTTCCGAGTGTGTGTGACTATTGTAACACATACAATATCACACAAAAATGTTTACGATATTACCCTAAGCTCATGACATCGAAGCCTTAACAAGTTGTGTAAATCTTAGTCTTTTAGATTCGTCTTAAACCGATGTTTTACCAAAACACCCAAGTACTACCTCAAATAAAATGCACCCACTGGCCATTGTACTCATCCAGAATTTCAGGTGGGGGTGTCAACCCCAATAGATCTATTCACAGCATTCGTGCATACACGAAGTAATTAACGGTTCATTATAGTGTGTACTACGTGGCAATAGGGAAACTTAGGTAATATGTAAAAGTTTAAGGTACTTGCATTCATAGTAAAAGCAACCAACGTATTCGTAAAGAGTTTAAAGTATTTGTATCCGTAGTAAAAGCAACCAATGTATTCGTAAGGTGTTTAAAGTATTTGTATTTGTAGTAAAAGCAACCAACGTATTCGTAAAAGCTTTAAGTACTTGTATTCATAGGTAAAAACGAGTGTGAAATCAATCATGTAAACGAGTTTGTAAACGAGCATTTTTCTCACCCTAAAAGTTATAAAGAATACGTAAAACAAGTAAAAAGTGGGGCTATAAACTCACAAAGTCTTGAAAAGCAATTGTATTGTTATAAAATAACGAGCAAGTTTCTCACCCCAAAATAGTTCAAAACAAGTAAAATAGGGGCTATGAGACTCACCTTAAGCAAATGATGAGATAGTAATTCAACGAGGAGAACAAAGTAACCGAACGACTCTAATCGCGACCTAATTATAAGACGCGCTTTAGAACGAGAAATAATAACGAAATGTTGCATAAAACGTTTATAAAAGAAGTATACATCCATATGTGTTTGTGCTTTAGTTTATTTAAAAAAAACGTGTCTTTATGAACTCATTAGGTTTATATAAACGTTACGACATTCTTACGAAAAGTTGTCATTTTCGGAAAGTTACTATTTCAGGAAACTTTCTATTTTTGAAAAGTTCTAAGTTTCAGGATGTTAATACCGTCCCTTATATTTGTCAAGTCCATAATTCCATAAACACACTAATGAAACCTAAACGCCTACTTTTCATTTCTATTTCGCTAATTCGTACTAACTTACTATTTTTAGTAACGTTCAACGATATCGCTTTATCATTCTTAGAAAACTCCTAACCCATCGTAATAAGATCAAATCACTACATTAATATTTTATAAGGCTTTCAAAACCTAAACGGGCCTAACCCGCTTAAAAACGTTTTAATATATAAAATTATATGTCTGAAAATAACTTGACGAAAATTAGGTCTATCTCACTCATAAAGCATTTTTAGCACAACTTTCGCGACTTTGGAAGGGAAACGTCATTTTAGGCCATGTTTGTGTTTCACTTTTTCCGAAACAGACTCGAAAGGGGTCAAAATGGTCATTTTCGTTCCTGATCTGACCGTATTAAAATCGTTTTGCCGAAAAATATTTCAAGTTTCATTTGAGCGTAACTCGGTCGTTTTAAGTCCGACTTTAGTGTTCGAGATATTAAAATCTATCTATTCGAAACAAGCTATCCAAAAACTACCTTCTCGACTAATGAAAACATTCTTAAATGTCCGAAAACCTCAAAACAAAATTGGATTAGCAACCGTATTTTTTTGTAAACGCTTCCAAAAATCCATCCAAACTTCACAATAGTGCTTATACTAACCTAATCCCATTCACGACTAAACCAACATCAAAACCATCATTAAAACTACTCTAATCTCATCACTATCTTTGTTGCAACACACATGGTCACTCATACTCACAATCAAAATAATATGTAAATAAAAAAAACCATAAAAATATAACTAGTTCATGTGTCATCTTGTTTATTTTTAAAAGACTTGCACAAACACAATAGAATATATAAATCTTAATCAAGAATGTAAGTAATAAAAGAAATAATGAGTGGGTTCAAGAAATAAGCTTACAAGGTTGATGAACAAGCTTATGAAACAAGAATTAAAGATGGAAGACTTGGATCTTGAAAAACCTCAAATAATTCTCAAAACCCTAATTTGTGATCTTGAATTAAACCCTTAAATCAATAAACTAATACTTGAAAACACCTTAGAAACCCTTAAAAATGATATTGTAACACTTGAATTAAGAAGAAAATCAAAATATATCAACCCTTATTGGTATTG
>BQNB010027184.1:0-57863 GCA_026074375.1 Tanacetum coccineum | reverse complement strand
CACAACTCGCAGATAACGCCACGTACTCTGCTTCTGTTGTAGACATTGCAGTGCGGTCCTGTTTCTTTGACATCCAACTGACTAGCTTTTCACCTAGGAATTTTTTTTGGGTAAAGGGTTTTCTCGGTAAAATATATTACACCAAAAAATTATTGAAGTACAAAATTTATAGGTGAATCCTACAACCCAGCCCGTTACATGGGCAAAACAACTTAAGATTGACAGGCCAATCTCAAGAAAAACATGCAACAAAAGTACTACCATTAACTACCACATAAGAAAGACACACCTATCTTATGAAAATAAAAACAAAATTATTTCCTAACTCGGCCTTTGAACCGGATGTCAAATTTATCATAGTTGGAAATCTTAAGAGCTCATAAGTGTAGTTTGTGGCTTTTTCTCCCATAAGCTTCTAACCGGACTAATAATACGTGCTCTTTTCGAAAATTAAACTTAAATCAACGATTTTTGAAGTTTAGTCGATAACAATAATTTATTTAGTCTTAGTTCAAATTTATACTTAAATTTTCTAAAAAGAAATTTTCTCTATATCATGGTAATATAAAGTGTTAAAAAAATGGTATGAAAAATGAAAAATAAGGTAATAATAATAATAATAACTATGGGCTAATAAAAGTTTACTGCATCTTGCCGGCTCACAACCGATGTTGTAGCCTTCTAAAAGGTCGAGGATTTCCTTAGTTTAAAGGATGTATAATTATATTAAGTGTAATAAATGTGATCTAATAAATATAGGGAAAATCTCTTTTTCTTAAATTTAAATATGCTTTTGAACTAAGACTAATTTGCTTTAAGTTATGGTTTTTCTAAATAAATTGTTTATTTTACGGGAAACCTAAGAGTTTTTTAAACCGAAGGTCCGTGAGTTCCGATACTATTCTCTGTGGTGTGTCAAAAGCCTGGTCACCTAAGCCGGTCTCGGCTGGGATGTGGCGAGAAGAAAGTCGCTACATGGAATGATCTCGCCTTTAAAATCATAATTCTTGGGTGGAACGTGAAGCATAGAAATTTTGCAAAACATTGATCCATGGTTGAAATTCAAAATGGCACATTCACCTTCTATATAATAATTGTCGGGAGTGAAAAGTTCACAAGTTACAAGGATGAGTAGCATTAGCATCTTAACTTATATTTAACGGTGATTTCGTTTTTGAGCTTGGTTTGGGACAAGTGAAAAAACCAGGGACGATGAATTTATCCTTTTTGGGCATTTTAGGATTAAAGTGCTTCTTGTTTTGTGACCCTTAAAGTTATGAAAATAACGAAAGTCTATACATTCCAGTTAGTTGCTTAAAAAGAAAAGTATAAAAAAATGAGAAAAAGGAAAAATACAAAAATAAGTGTGGTAATAAGTGTAGGTTTTAAAAATGGTCAAAACGGGGCTTTTCAAAACTAATGATTCTTTAATTCCCTTTGATGAACACTTAGCTACTTTTCGAAGTAATTAGTCAAGAGGGATTGAGATTCTTGGTTTTCTAAAGTGTTTACTTATTGCATTGCGTGAGGACACGGCAATAGTTTAGTATGGGGGATTTTAGTATGTGCTTAATTACACATACCTTTTACCTATAAAAACGAGCCTAAAATAACCAAAATATATCAAAAATACATTGTATGTGTGTGTTTTGTGATTTATGATTGTGCAGGTAACGGATATCAACAAAAAGGACAAAAACGAAAAAAACGAAAAAAAATGACAAAACCAAGCCCGAGAATGGAAAGAGTGTGAAAAGTCAAAGTCAAAGTCAAAAAAAGTCAACAAGTCAAAGACGAAGCCAAAAACGAAGAAATCTTAAATGGACCAACCCGCACCTATTTAATGGGCTGGGTCAGCCCGTTAAGACTTTATCTAAAAGTCTTACAAGTAAAAAAAGCCCTAAATCCAAATCCATATAACCCGGCCCAAACCAAGAGGCCCATTACACTTAACCATAACACCCTTTTAACCTATTACACCACTAGTCCCTGGTTTGCATCGTTAGTCCTCATGGACTAACATTGCTAGTCCTTAGCCTAACACCATTACTCCCTTTAACCCTTAACCCCGTTAACCCTGTTATCAACCAAATCCCCAAACCCTTTTCCTGCCAACACTATTCATTATCCCTGTCACTCTTACCTCGACCTTTGCACCCCAAAAAAAACCTATCACTTTCCACTTCAACCCCACCCCAGAAGAGGACAACTCCATCTTGGCAATCCTACACAAGCTTATTGGACAAAATGAATCAATGGTCATGATGGGACTTAAAGAAACACAAAGATGAATCAAGGGCTATGATGAAGACTTCGAGCTCACTCACACATGAAGCACACCTCTAAACCCCTCTCACAGAACTAGCACAAGGCTAAGACCCAAGACTTTGATTTTTCTATATAAATAGGACTCTTGTAAGCCCTTGAGGCTATCTAGTTTTACAGCTTATTTTAGTTTACTTTTTAGCTTATTGCATTTTTTTAAGTCTTGTAATGTTTTTCTAAGTTTAATGAAAAGTTGAGGTTTTTTTGTTTAAATTTTGTGTTTTTTTAAAGTTCATGTTCCACTGTTTTTAAAAGTACTTTATAATCTCTTATAAGCTTTAATTTACTTACTTAAGCTGTTTTACTTAAGCACTATAAACTTTTCCATAGTTTATAGTGTTTAAGCCCTTTTTACCAAAAAATCACTCAAAAAACTATTTTGGATGACAAGCCAGACTTGGAAGGGCTTGTAGGTTTTTACTAGCTTGTTTTAAACAAGCTAGAGCTTGTAGACAAAGCTCTTAAGAGCTGATTTGCCCTTGTTTAGAGCAAAGGGAAAGGTACTTTTCACTTTTCATTTTCTAGCTTATTCACTGTTTCATTGCTTATTTCTGCTTATCTTTGCTTACTTGTGCTTAATGATTGCTTAATCTTTCTTTCTAAATGCTTTTTATGTTAATGATTTAGCTTTTATTGTTTTTCATTGAAATAATTGTTTCTTATTTGTTTTAAAACTGCTTAATCGGTTTGCTACTTTTAATTGTTATGTATGTGTTCTAATTTGATTTATTGTGCTTTTATATCTTGTGCTTTAAATCTGTTTTTAAGTTTCATAAACTTCTAAGTTTGTTTTAGTTTGAAACTGAGTTTTTATATGATTATAATGGGGTGTTTGGGGAAACTGCATTAACCAAGGTTAATGATGTTTGACCATTCATTGGCCTTTAAGACCAACTTTGCTAAGTTTAATATTGGCCTTATAATCTGTTTTCAAAAGTTTTTCATAGCTTTCTAATCAGTTTCAAAGTTTAGCTAAGTGCTTTTAGAATTTGTGGGCTCAAAACTATTTTTATAAGCTGATGTGGTTAGATCTTTGTTAGTTGCATTTTAGTGTTGTATTCATGCTAGTTTTTGGTTAAGAATGCAGTAGGATAGGAGTAGTTTAAATGTTCATTGTCATGTGTGGTTTTAATATAAATATGTCAAGTGTCTAAGTCTTTATTTTCCAAGTTTTCAAAAGCCAGTTTTCAACTGCAAATTTAGGTTTGATTTAGGTTGTTTATGAATCTAAAACTGATAGCATAAGTTCTTAGGATATCAAGCTTCATCTGTTTTTGCTTTTTGACTTTTGTTAAGTGCTTATTTGTCCTTAAAAATCAAGCTCAAATCTGTCATTTTTTTCTTTAAGCCACAGACATAACATAGTGTAAACAGCCACTTTAATAAGCCTTTTTCTAGCTAATAAGTTATTCAAAATGCTTGTTTTTGGCTTATTCTGGTAGTTTATAGGACTAGCTTTATCTGTTTTTAGGATATAGTCATTAGCTTATAGGATTTGTAGCTTAAAAATTAGCTTAAAATTGCCTCATTAGGCTGTTTTTAGTTATGTTTTAGCCAAATTGCTTAGTTGCTTATTTGAGAATTTTAGCTGTTAGGATTGCTTAAATTGTATTTAGATTTACTTATTAGGTTAGGATAAAGGTACTTGTAGCTTATTTGACCTTAGGTGAAGCTTTTAAAAGCTTATTTGCAAATGTGAGTTTAGTACTTATGCCTTTAAGTTTTGAGTGCAATCTGTCTTTGCCTTTTTAAGTCCTTTCTAGCTTATTGTAGTTGCTTATTTTAAGTTTTTTTGTGCTTATTAGATGTAGCTAAGTGTCTGTTTCTAGCTTATTGGATTTCATGAGTGCTTATTTTGTCTAAATAAGCTAAGCAGATTAGCTTTTTGTAACTTAGTTTAAAAAAAGCAATCTGTCACTTTTCTTTTGCTTATTACTAAGCTTATTTTCAGTTTTCATAAAAAGTTGTAGTTTTAAAAAGTGCTTATTTTTAGTTGGTTTTTAAGATTTTCAAAAAAGTTTTCAAAAAAAATGGTTTGTAAAAAAGAGAGGTCACAGGGGTCGAACCTGTGACCTCCCCCTCTCTCATACCAACACCTTAATACACACCTCCACTATCAACTGCCCTTGTGTCTTTTTCGGTATAGCTTTACAAAATTTAATATATAACCCTTCATTAGCCTTTTAGCTTATCAGCCATTGTTTACTTTATTCCAGCTTATTCCAATAAGCTGTTGACCCCGTTTTATTTTTCTTAGGATTAGAATAGCTTAAAGTAATTTATGTAATTTTTTTAGATTTTTCCAAATTAGTTTAGTATTTTTAATCAATTTTTTCGATTAAATCAGTTTTTAATTCATAATAAATAAAATAAAAGTCAAAAAAATATAATTCTTTTAAAATTTTTTTTTATCATTTAGGACCTTTAAAAACTAAATTTGCTTTTATAGGGTTAAAATTTGATAGTTTAGGTTTTTAAAGCTCGGGGTTTGATCCCGTTATTGTTTTTCGTGTTTTTGTTTTAATTGCTTTCGTTTTGGGTTTGCGTTTACTTGTTTTTGCATTTATATTTGTAGAAATAGAATCCCAAATCACAAATTGATTATTCAAACACGCTATCACGAACTTAACCTCGATTTTCAATTCACGCCTCGTCGGGAAACGACCCGGGAAGGTTTTTGAAATTGATTTGGTTAAAAATAATCTCTTAGAAGCCTTACGGAATACTTACTTCTCTTAATGTTAAAATATTCAATCACGCGATCACGAACTTTATCATGATTTTCAAATTCGCACCTCGTTGGGAAACGACCCGGGAAGGTTTTGGATTTTGCTTTGGTTAAAAGCAATTTTCCTTCTTTAAAACCTTACGGAATACTTACTCTCTCTAATTAATTGATATTTTGGGAATTCTTCTCATTTATATTATATATAATTTTGTAAGGCAATTTTTCGAATTCAAATGCGTTATCTATTTATTCTTATGTTCGCGTTTCACGCGTTTTTCGTGCAACAATTCTTAGTTCGATGACTATTTTACTCTATCATCGTTTTGGCTTTTTAAAGTGAGTTTTATTAGCCCCACTTTTATTCATGTTTATGTTATTTACAAACTTTGGGGTGAGAAACGTTGCTTGTTTTTACTTTGGACACAAGTGTTTACTTATATGTTTATGGATTTGCCTAAGTACTCATAACTCACTATTGCCCACTATCATGAACCGTTAATTACATGTTGTAAGCGCAAGTGCTATAAATAGATCTATTGGGGTTAATATTCCCTGTCCGGGTTTGGTGATTCTTACTTGTATCGGGGGGACCGATTAAACAGACGTATATCATGTCGGATTTCTAGGTATTTTGAGTTAGATACCTATTTGGGCAAGCATTACTTGGCATTTATATGCTACATAGTTTGTTTAGCTTCGGTGTCATGAGCTTAGTGCAAATCATAAATACTTTTCTTTGTGATATTGTATGTGTCACAATAGTCATACGTTTATAAATCTTGTGGTCCATACTTATGCTTTACTTAAACCTATGAACTCACCAACATTATTGTTGACGTTTTTAAGCATGTTTTCTCATGTGCTTAACTCTTTGGGACTACTTGATGTGCTATTTGGAGTCTTCATGCATTTGGCTCCTTTTTCATGGATTTCCTATCTTAAATACCCGATGTCATTTAAAACTTATTCTCAAGCTTCCGCGATGACTTTAAAATATTTTGTATTATTGTAAGACCTTATCTATTTTAATTTAATGTAACGAGGTATTAATTTCAAAACATCCATATAGTGTTCGTTCTTGTACTTTGTGTTTGAGATATTTATGACGTCATGCCCCGGTTACCTATTCCGTTGTGATCCATTTTGGGGGCATGACACAAACAACTTAACACATAATAGCATAAACTAAATTTTCTAACAAACATAATTCAACAAATCTAAGAGATAAAATCCTACAAATGCAATCATATAACATGGGTTAAACATCAACAAGGTAAATATAGTGGAGATCGTCTTAATTGGTCACTCCTCATCGTTTGAGATTTCAAAATCACTTTAGAAGTGGTCGTCATAATCTCCTATTGTAGCCATGACATGGCGAACAAGCAAGTATTTGGGATTTCAAAGTGGTAGATTGGCATCAGTGAGATATCAAAAGATACAGGCCAAAAACATTGTTTGGAATGAAAAAGTGTTAATTATTATTATTATTATTAATGAATTAGTCTTATATATAGTATTAGTTTTAGTTTGAAATTATAATGTAATAAGTCAACTTTGGTCAAACTTAAGTAAATGTTGAAAACTAGAAAAATTAGTCAATAAGTATAAATACCCCTTACTAGAGGTATTATACAAGTCTTTGAGTCATTTGTAATCACCTTCCTCAACCTCCCTTCATTTTCCTTTCTTTAATGAAAATTGAAAATGTGTGAAAACTCTCTCTAGCTTCCTCTCTCCTATTCTTACCTTTCGTATGATACTATAATGCAAACATGACATATAACAAGTGGTATATGTCGTCGGGAGAGATCTTGTTTGTGTTTCGTAAATCAAATCGAGCTCAATCGTGGATTAATTCGATCTAACTAAGTTTCTCAATTCATTATAACTTGAGTGGAGCAAATATGTGACAATGACTCGTCAAAATGCTAACCTTTAGACAGCTGATTATGATCAATTGTTTGATACTCTGTGTCAATATGAACCACATGTCATTGTAAAAAGAGCCAAGCAATCTGCAAGGAATCATGATCCATTAGCCCGTATTTGATCACTTTCATATTGAAGAACAAGAGGTTTAGGTAACCGTTTTTTGGCGCCTAATAGCTTTTTCAGTATTGTAGAAAAGTTTCAGAAACTGGCTTTAGGGCAGAATGTAAACTTTGTAATCTATAATTTTTTTACTTTCTGAAATATATAATTTGAAAATTTGAAAAGATAATGCTAGAATTTATCTGCAAAAATCAAATCTACAAGTTCTAAATAGTTTCGTATTCACGAATTTATAAAAGTTAAGATTTCTTTGAATCTAAGAAAGGAGTGATAATTTGGAATTTACGAGAGTTGAGGTTTCATATATTGGGACTTTCGGTAATCGTTATTCTGGTTTCATATCCTGAGGAGCTTTCGTATATAGGGTTTCGTAACTGGGTTTCATATCAAAAACATGGTTTTGATTTCATATTCCAAGGTTACGTATCACAGGTTTTGTACATAAGGTTTCGTATTACGGTTTAATAATTCAAGGTTTCGTATTTCCAAAGTCTTGATTGAAGAAGTTTCGTATTACAAGACATATTAAGCTTTCGTAAACTGAGGTTTCGTAATCCTTAGTTTCGTAATCAGAGGTTTCATAACTCAGCTTTCCTACTTAAGGTTTCAGATTCCAGGTTTTGTATTTAAAGGTTTTATAATCCATTCTTAGATGTTTCTATCTCAGATTGTTGGGGTTTCGTATCTTCGAACTTTTGGAAATTTGGGGTTTCGTATAAAAGCATCTTATTACTTAGTCTTTGTGGATTATTCAAGGTTTCGTATCTTCAAGGTTCTATAAATTCAAGTATGTAATACAAACTTAGTTGTTGGTGCTCTTTGATTTCACGAGTGCAAGACTCTATCTCTAAAACGATCCAAGTTCGCATTGTGTTGATTAATTGAATCAAGATGTTAGCTTCAAATCAACAAACACTTGTTGATTTAGGAGCTTCTGAAAGACCTCCGATGTTAGAGAAAGGAAGTTATATACCATGGGTAAATAGATTCATAAGGTTTCTGGAGAATAAACAAGAAGACAGAGAACGAATGCGACAGTTAATTGAAATTGGTCCTTATGTGAGACAATTGGTTCCTGATCCAGATAAACCAGAGCAACCACATGCCACAATAATTAAAACAGTCAGCAAGATGTCTGAAATTAATAAGAAACAATACTATGCAGACATCAGAGTGATGAATTATCTTCTTTAAGGAATACCTAATGATATCTACAACTCAGTAGATGCTTG
The DNA here is from genome assembly GCA_026074375.1 of Tanacetum coccineum. Lineage (NCBI taxonomy): Eukaryota > Viridiplantae > Streptophyta > Magnoliopsida > Asterales > Asteraceae > Tanacetum > Tanacetum coccineum. The sequence continues at coordinate 49,523 of BQNB010027184.1, read as the reverse complement.
TAAAACAACTCATCAAATGTGGAAAAGGATCAGACGGTTGATGTATGATTTTGAAAAAAACTAAACAGCAGATACACTCAAGGCTTGTAGATGAATTTGACAAATTTGTTTCGACTGAAGAAGAATCCTTATCCTCTGTGCATGAAAGGCTTATAACTCTTGTGAATGTTATGGATAGGAATCAAATTCGTCCTCAAAAAATCACAATCAACACCAAGTTTTTCAATTCATTACAACCTGAGTGGATCAAATATGTGACAATGACTCGTCAAAATGCTAATGTGAAGACAACTGATTATGATCAATTGTTTGATACTCTGAGTCAATTTGAACTACATGTCATTGCAAAAAGAGCGATGCCAATGCGGCATGAATCATGATCCATAGCCCATAGCATCCAAATTCGAATGTTCCGTAATTTTAACAGTTCTCGTGCAACACCATCATATTCTTATTCACCACAACCATACTATGTCACACATCCTACATCAGTCATTGATCATGATGAAGATTATCAAGGGGAGATACAAAGGGATGCTCAAGAAGACAAGCTTATAACTGCAATGATGTTACTAGCAAGAGCAATCACTCAACATTATTCTACTCCTACCAATAATCGTCTTCGTACTTCATAAAATATAAGGAATCAAGAAGTGATATAGGATGGAAGGGTTGACATACTAAGCAAGAATGTTGGTTATGCTGGGAATGTTAATCAGAATGCAAGGAGATATAACACAGATTCCGTTGCTACTATAGGTGATGGGATGGTTCATCAGATGGAAGCAAATGATCAGACTATTCAACGAGCTTCACAAACTGAGTCAAATCTCAGAAAGCCAAATGTTTAATGCTACAACTGCAATGCAAGAGGTCACTATGCTCATGATTGTCCAAAATCAAAAGTTCATGAATCAAAGTTTTTTAGGGAACAAATGCTTTTGGCATTGAAAGATGAAGCAATAGGCAACCTCAAAGAAGGATAAAATGATTTCATGCTCGACAACTATTATGTCGATGAATCTTTGGAAGAGCTGAATGCATCAGTGATCATGATGGCACGCATTCAACCAATAGACGATACCAGTGCTACTTCATCAAGATTTGATGCTAATATTCTTAGTGAGGTAAATACTTTAACCAAACATAATAAAAGTCGAATGCCGTCTAAAAGTGTTCACGAATACAAGAATCATGCAAAACCCCCCTTTTAAAAAAAAACAGTTAAGAACACAATAGATGATGATCAAATTGATTCTAGTATCATATTTGATGATCCTTATATGGAAGATAATGGTGGAGAGAATAAACATGATTCAATTACTCATGATCAATATGTTGCTCTTGGGTCCCTGATGGATAATGCGCAAAATGAAGCTTAAAATGAACGTAGCATGAATAATGAATTGAAAAAAACAACAAACATTGCTACAAAAAGAACTTGAGACATTTAAGGAACGCGTAAAAACTCTAGGAAAACAACCAGTAAAAGCTTTAAATTACAAATATGCATATGAAGAGTTGGAACGAGAAATCTGTGCTGACAAAGAAAAAATTGATAATCTTATAAAAGAAAAAACAAAGCTTCATGATAAATGTGTTCAACAAGAATATGCAACTCTTAAAGATTGAAATGAGACCTAGTTATCAAAAAAGGCTTTTAAAGAACGAGAAAATAGTTATCTTGAAAAGATTGCTGATCTTACAGAACAACTCAGGTCTCATGATCAAATTGCTTTTTAAAATAGGTCAATCGATTCAAACAATTCGTATGCCTGCGAAAAAACCAAACAAAGTTTATGACCCTTTCTTAAAAGCTGGGTTGGGATATCAGAATCCGAAACGTCTCAAGAGAGCAATCAAAGCATAACCTAAAATGTATAATGGTGACAGCCTTCATAGCACTAAATTAAAATTTGATTCACCTGATTCTGAGGAAACTCTTAAGAATGCGGAAGAAAGTCGATTAAAAATGAAAGATAAATGATTCAACTGGATTGTAAAAAATTAAATGCTCTTTATGAAACATTTGTTTCTCAAACGGAATTTTCTGTTGAACAAACATATATTTCATTTGGCTCTACCTCTAATGTATCTTCTGAACCAAGTAAAGAGATGTCAGATTTACCGGTGAAAAAGATGCCCAATGAATCTAAATTGCTCAACTTGTTTGTAAAATTGGAAAAGACTATTGGTCAATTGCAAATAGGAATTGATGAAACACTTCTAAAAGATAAAAGTAGAGCGCTTATATTTGATGATCAAGATGAGTTAAGACAATTTTACAAACATGGATAATTCTGATGTCTATCACTTTAAAAAGACGCTCAAACGAAATAAAACAAGAAACTAAAGAAGATGTAAAGGATATGTTTGATATTTTTTGAGTCAATGGAAGAGAAAGTTGAGAAACAATCACAAAAATTTTCAACATGCAATTGTTCAACTTTTGGAAACATCCTTGGCAAGATAAATTAGGGATTGTGTATTGCTGTCTGTGGAAAAGCATAAAAATGAGATGTTAATACTTGAAATCGATAAAATTTCAAGTGACTTCAAAAATATCTGTTAGGAATAATAAAAGTGACGATCTTATTGAGATAAATGTCTTGTAATAAATAAAGAAATAATATTATGTAATATGTTAGGTGATAGGCTCGTGACTTAGATAAAGTCATGAGACCCGACAAATAGCTAAAAGCTAAGAGACAAGAGCTCATTGCTCTTCCTTGTAATTGGGTATAAATACCCCGTCACCACCTCATTAGTGGGTGGGTCTTCTAATCTCATTCTAATCATTTTCTCTAATTCTCCTCCTCTCTCTTTCTCTCTCTACTTTCAATCTTTCTCTCTAGAATAAACATACACATAACACCTAAACACATACTCTATTGTTTATTGATCTTAAATTCAAGACCTAACAAGTGATATCAGAGCTGCAGGAGCGATTTAGTGTTGTTTAGAAGAGCTTATTCGACTGCTTATTCGTACAGCTTATTGCGTGAGCTTATTTTTGAGCTTTTTCAGTCTGATTTGCTTATTTCATGTGTTGATTCAGTTTTTAGTGTGCTTCTTAGCTTGAAATTGTTTATTTCGGTTTTATAGCTTATTCGGTCAATTTCAGCTTATTTGTGCTTAATTCGAGCTTATTCGGTCCTAATCAGCTGTTGTGCTTATTCTGATTTTTTAGTGTGCTTAATCTGGTCAAATCAGCTTATTTTGTGCTTATTTTGCCAATTTCAGTTGTGTTTTATGCAACTGAAATTGATTGCTTACAATTATATCGTAAGAGTCATGGCAACATTTGTACAAAATTAGCTTATTCGTGCATATTTTGATTTCCAGCAGTTTTTAAGTCAAAATTCAGTAAAAGTTGTTACAATACTCAAATCAAAGTTTGGAACCTGGCAAACATCGGTTTTATAACTGATTTATCAAAATTAACTTTCAAAGTCGTTGACACCAGTCAAACTCGTATATGCGAGTTGAAATTCAAAAAAAAGTTAGAGTAAATCAGATCTCAGCTTCGATCTTTTTGTGTTTTCAATTTCTTTCAAGATCTTAAAGATCTTTAACACAAAAGAAGAATCATCATCAAACTCGGAAACTAAACTCGAAAAATAAAACTCGAAAAAAGATCAATCTCGAAACGATTTTTCTAGCCAAAACTCAGAAACAAAACTCGGAACCAAACTTGGCAACTTATTTTCAGCAAATCAATAAGAATCAAAAAGATCTCAGCTTAAATCTTTTCGTGTTTTCAAACTAGTTCTTTCAGATCTATATAGATCCGAAGCACGAACGAAAAATGAACATCATAGATCTTTGAAAAGTTTAACACTGAAAGATAAAAGAAAAATAAAAGTTCCATGATCTTAGTTTGTCTGTCATCTATGTTAAAGATATTAACACATTTATCATCCAATTAATAAGAACTTCAAACCATCATCCTAAAACTTATCGAGGTATCACATTTCCCCTCTATCAACCTCCTCGAAGCTCAACGCAACAGACCTCAAAACTAAAACCATCATCCCTCCGTCTCTCAACGTTTCAAATAAAAGATAATGGAAAGATCATAGTTGGTTTATTTTTCGTGATCGTTAAGGACCATTACACACAAAAATAACCATATCTTCATAGATCTTTTTGAAGTTTGTCACTTCTTTTAATTTTCGAAACCCACAAGAAAAGAACAAAATCAAAAGTGTTGTCATCTTTTCTTTGTTTTGTTGATAGATACAAGAACTTGAAACGAAAATAATATTGATCTCAGATTTGTTCACTTTGAGCACCATCTTTAAAGATTAAAAGTGTGAACTTATCTCATCATTGATCATTGTTTTTGAAGTTTTCACTTCATTTGTTTATTTTCGAACATAAAAGGAAAAACAAGAACAATAGGTGTTCAAGTCTCTCTTTGTTTCAATTTTCAAATGAAACACCCGAGACAAAATTCAAACAAAGAACTCACCTGTGAGACATAGTATAACAAAAAATAATCAAAAGGGTTTTTTGTATCTGAGTGAAATCATAAGAGAGGCGTGTGAGAGATTTATATGTGTTAATAAGATAGGAGGCGTATGTGTGGTTATCTAGGGTTAGGGTATGTGTGAGTTTGATATATATTCCAAAAGCTAGGTTAGACAATTGGTTGGGCCTCATAAAATACGAAAATAATAAAAAGAAAATTGGGCTGGATGATATTTTTAGGGCTGCGTTCATTTTTTAGTGATATTGTGGGCTGATTTTTGTGGTATCAACAAAGTTTAAAAAGGGACGAATTTGTGTATTAGATTTGGTGTAAGGATATATTTTTAATGGTTTAATTGTTAGACAACGATTTTAATTAAGGAAAGATGTGCTTTCAAGATACGCTTTAAAAAGCTTTTAATCAATTACGGTTTTATCGTAATTTTGGTTTCTTTTCTAGTGCTAATATTGAAACGACCTGATAGTTATTTGATTTGAATTTGGTTTGTGTAAACTGAAAATTAGTGCAAATTGATTATGTTTGTGTGAATATTTTGGATTGATTCTTTGAAGTATTGGTTTGAAAATTACCTTGTTCGATGAGTGAAAAATAAAGAGGAAAATGGATCAAACCGAGGATAAAACTAACTATTATAAACAATATATTGAGGCTGACGAAAAGCAAGACGATTAGATCATAAAGTTGAGAACATCAATTAGTTGTTCAAAAAAAGAGTTCCAACAACAAAACACGACTTTGTGACTAGTCCCGCTTGAGTTGTATAAGAAAGGGTTCGTGTTATTGGTAAAAACAAAACGGGAGAATAATAATCTCAAAACGAATTTCTGAGGACGATAACGAAGCAAGAAAAATTTAAGTCAACATGCCCATCTCACTTTATTCGTGATCATAGATATCATTCGAGATCTAAAACAACACGGATATAACTATACTTAGCATGTTAGTGACTATAAAAGACAAAAAAAGGAAGATCGAAAGACACGAAACGCTTTCAATCACACACAGAGTGGACAAAGGAGGACAAATCTCTTAATGACATCCATTCAGTTACAAGCTAAGAAACAAAGATCTTGAAAATAGTTGTTTTGTAAAATAGACAAATCACCTGAGAACACTTCGTCTGCTTACAAATGACAAAAATTTTTTTGGGACAAGCTTACTAAGTCAGGTTATGGGAAAAAACGGTCCATATTTTCTGTTCACAAGCTTATGCCAAAAATTCCTAAAAGTTTGGATCTGCTATGAACTTTGTGAAAGAAATGAACAACTGCAAGTGTTTTGATGTTTGAGGATACGATCCGTGAGGATGCTTGAAAAAGAGTCAATTAAAAATGAACAAGTTTATCAAAAAGATGAAAAAGACAGGAGGTTAAAGATAAAACCAAATCGATTACACAAAATTGAACAAACTTTATGACGATTTTGTTCCACAAAAAGAACTTTCTGCTGAACAAACATATTTTACCATCATCTGTTTATATCGTCTGAAAAAAGTTTCTTCTGTGACCAAACCAAGCATTGCATCAATGCCAGTGCCAAATCAATGTTGTGTTTGAATGAAATGGAAAATGTTTTCAAAAAATTGTTTGAGTTACTAGAAAAGAATTGTAAATGAGAAAGCATTTTCTATACGTCTAAAGAAGAACATCGATTAATCGATGTTTGTGTAGAAGCGAAATTAATTCTTTGAGAATGGCATGTCTATTTTGAAGTCTTTCAGAATCGATTTTAAAAGAGATGTAAAAGAATGAAAAGAAGTTTTTGTTTTTAGTGGAAAATGATCTTGAGTAGAAACTTTCAAACCAAATACTTTAAAGGATCAACTCTTAAAGTAATCTTTAGCTGGAAGATATCAAGAATCTTGTCATAATAACCTCTATATGAAAAACAAGGAATAAGGATTTTACATGATGAAACTGAAAGAATTTTTGAAAAGTGTCAAAAGATGTTTCAACTAAGATTCAAAAGGCTGATACAGTTTTGTAACTGATGTGTGCATTTTGAATCACACAGGAATTGTCAAAAAAATTGTTGAATTAAAAAGATTTGTTCAAAAATTTGAGGCAAAGAGATTTCTTTTGAAATCGCACTTTACACAAGTCTCGAGAAAATAATTATTGAAACATTGAAAAAAAAAAATGGAGAATTTATGGCAATCATTACAAATCGAGAATGCGCATATTGAAACAGACTTATAAAGATTTGTTTGAAGTCGGTTTCAACGTCAAGAGTTGAGACTAATGAATGAGATGAATCAACGTTAAAGGGTCGATTTAGCTGAGAGTGAAACTAAAAACAATGAGCTGGGAATATCGGTGGCTTCATTAATAACAGGAGAATGAACACTGACAGTTGACTTAACCAAGTTGTTTGATTCACTCCAGAAGTTGTCGAGGCTCAAACAAAAACTTCAAATGTTACAACAAAAGAGGAGAAATCTGAAGTCCTCATTAGTTTGAATTTGCTGAAACTAAGTTTTAATAACATTTTCGAAAGATTGAATTTTTCAAAAAAAGCAATTGGATATTTTAACTTAACAAGGAGAATCAGGAAGAAACAAAATCATTTTTGAAAAGCAAAACAAGTGTGTTTCAATAAAGATGGATGAGCTAGAATATTCTTTAACAAAATAAATAAAAGAAAAATTCTGATTTGTTGAAAAAAAACATAATCTTGAGAATGTTTTTTCGTTGATGAGAAAAAAGGGCAAACATTTGGAAAATTGAATGCATTTGGATAATGAATAATTTGATTTTAGAATCAAAGGTTATTCATCTCGAAAAAAATCATGCTCAAAAGTCCAGAAAATTTTGATGATGGCAATCTTGAAGTTGTCAAACAGAACACCAAATTTGAGGCGTATATTGAAAAACTTGAAAACATTGAAAGTTGTTCTTGAACGACAATTGGCTCGTAAGGTTGATGATTCTAAAGCCGAAAAGATCAATTTTTGAAAGAAATTAATCATTTAAGGTCTCAACTTAAAAATCTGAAAAGGAAGCGTGTGGAAACAAAGCTTGATAATTCTTCAATTTTGGTAAAATCACTGATACTTAACAATGACAGAGATTAGCTTTTGAAACAAACTGCATCTTTGATATTACAATTAGGCATCATCAAGATCTTCATTCAGCAAAAAGATTATCATGAGTTGAGAACTTCGTATAACGATTTAAAAGTGAAGTTTGATTCTCTTAATCGAAAAAAATGAAACATCAATGTTTTAAAATCTTCAAAACCTAAAGAAAGTGTTTCGGAAAAGGTTCACACGGGTGAATCCTCAAAACCATTTTTAAGAAGGGTTTCTCAGTTTACAACCTATTCTTTACAAAAAGATAGAAAGTTTTTTTAAGAAATCTCAAAGTTCTGAAACATTTTTTTCCTCAAAAGGTTTTAAAAGACAAGAGCTTCAAATGCAAAAATCAATCTTTTGAAACATCACTCTTGTGTTTTACACCGTAAAACAAGTGTGAGGCCAAATAGGAAATCTCAACTTTTTGAAGCATCTACGTCTTAAAAAGTTTTAAGCAATACTTTCAAAGGAAAGAATCAAGTGTTTGTTACTATCCACATTCTCTCGTTTTAAAACCGTAAAACAAGTTGTGAAGACCAGAAGCAAAAGCATTCTTGAGAATCTTTCAAATATTCCCAAAACTGAAAATGCTTTTGATGCAAAACAAAGAATGACTCGGTTTTGAAAAAACAAAAACTTGAAGATTTTCACAATGGTTTAAAAATGAATGCAGAATAATACCCCAATGTTAGATAACAAATGGAAATCTGCTTCTCACAAAGATTTAAAAATCTTCAAGATACACCAAGTTTCAATAATCATGGAATATCAAAAAGGAATTCAAATCTCCTGATTCCACAAAGTGTTTTCAAAGGAAACAACCGTTTCAAGGACCTCGTTGGAACTCACAACTTGTACATCCGAATTGATACAACTTTAAAATGGTTTTTAAAACTTGGCAAACCCGTTAGCACCGTGCTTAAATAGGTTCCAAAGGTTGTTGTCTAAATTCAATGTCAATGGCTTGTTATTAAATTTTAGATAACAACTCGGTTTTCAAATAAAAGAAAAGTATACGTTTCAGTGCGCTTTATCTTCAAAAGAAGAGAAACTCGTTCTTTGTCCCCGAGACAATGTTTTATCAAAATCTTTCAAAAATGTGCTGGGACAATAACGACTTCTAAAGTAAATAACACTAGGACTGCGTTCTTCAAATAAAGGAAAAGTGGTACATTTTTTTGTGCATTTTTTCGCTAACTAACGTGAAGCTGTCATCACCACCTTCTCGAACTTAGTTTTAGCTCAAGTAAATGTTTTTGAAAATGTTGAACACAATTTTTCTCAACAAGATTTTAAATCAAAAAGATTTTTCAAAATCTGTCAAAAATTATGTGTTCAACATTCCCTTCTCTCGATATTTTGAAAATTCAAATCATTTTTATAAATGGATCAATTCTTGAGGGGGAGTTTTTAAAAAATAAAATGCCTTTAATGTAGTTTTAATACATCTCATAAAATGTTAAAAGTTATGTATCCAAAATATTCATGGAGTCAAAAGTGGTTTTTCATTGATATACCAAGGCATCTTAACATCTATCACCTCAATAAATTCGTTGGCTACAAAATGGAAGTTTATTTTAGTATGAGGGGAGTATAAAGGCAAATTTTTGAACAATCGAGATAATAAACGATTAAAAGTATTTGTTGTTAACGTGTTTATATTGAAAGCGGCAAATGGGAAGATTGTGTCCAGTTACAAAACCGTTTTCCTGAAATTACAGGATGTAATGAGCAATCTGACTGACCATTAGAGGGATAAGATAAAAAGTTGAATCTGAGAAATACATTTAGATATCAACCATTCTTTGACCAACTAGTTTTTTCCAAATTGGTTTTAGAACATTCAGAACAGGTTTCCAAATCAAAATCATGCTATAATCCTTTTCTCCCAAGTTTTTTTCCAAAATCTCATATACCATGTTAATCTGTGATATCAAAATATCATATGGTACTATTTTGAAGGAAAGAAAATTAGATTAAAATGTGATCAAGAAAGATAAATGCGTAAGTATTGTTGGAAATAACAAAGTGATTTAAAAGACTCAATTGCAAACATGTAACACCCCCATTTTAACTATATACAGCAGAAAGCTATATCAGGGTATTACTCTCAAGGATAAAACAAACATAATCATAGAAAAGACTCAAAAGATATCGTGTTGATAAAATTTAGTATATTCATTCAATATATTAAGTTTTTATAAAATGCAAGTCCCAAAATCTAAAAAACAGCATGTTAATGATAACAATTATCACCATCTTCCTGAAATCCTGCCACTTCCTGCCGCAACTTTGCTCAATTTACTTGAGATATACATGCTAAAAAGTCAACACAATGTTTGAGTGAAATTCATAGGTTTGATATAAACAGTTTGAATACAAGTAATAGTATAATAAAAATTGTAAAAAACACATTATTATGAAAATGAAATTGTTTATGTACTTGGTCATGTTAGTATATACCCTGTTATTAGTAAATCGCAATGAATCTAAGTAACAATGTATTATCACCTTTTGCCTTGTTTGCTAATTAGTCCTTGTCTCATGTCACCAACACATAATCATCCAAATTCATTTAACGACTTCAAAGGAGCTCATATATCAACATATTACACATCCAAGTCAATGTAATACTCGAAGCACTCAATATAATACAACATATTAACATCCAAAGTTCCAATTTAACACTCGAAGTCCAAATTTAACGACTTGAAGGATTTAATTACACTTAACATAAATATCCAAAGTCAATTTAACACTCAAAAAGTCACATGTTAACGCGACTTGAAGGATATTAAGAAAACTAACACATTAATATCCAATAGTCAAATTTACAACACGTAAGTCAAATTTAATGACTTGTAGGATTTATGATACTAACAGATTAACATCCATAGTCAATTTACGACTAGAAGTGTCAAGATTTAAATCGACTTGTAGGATTTATAACTTAGACATTGATTGTAATGATACATCAGATTAGCATATAGTCTGGTAAAACATTTGTATTCGTTATTTATAGCATGTATCCCCCTTGCGGGTTTATGAAAGCATTAAAGAGATTAAAAGTGAGGCTATGAACTCACTAAGTCATTGAAAAACAATCACATTGTTTAAAGAAAATGATAATAAAAGAGTTTGTAATCAAGCATGTATCCCCCTCACGTGATAAAATATGTAAAATGAGTAAAGGCGAGGTTATGAACTTCACCTGATAGGTAGATGTAATAAATATTCTGAAATGAAAGCTGACGACCTTATCACAATCTTAACCGGGGAAGGTTGATATAGTAAAATGATAGTAAATAGCCACGTCACGCAACCTGAGTAAATATGTTGAGTCTTAGGAAGATTGTATTCTAGAACTTTAGTTTTAAGAGTTATGAGTTTGATTGAAGAGTTTGGAATTATTGTATCACCGTTCGGGCCATCATAATTCAGAAGTCATTCAGTAAACGTTTGAGGAGCTAGGGCACTTTAAATCGTAAACCCAACAACTCAGTCAGAACGTAATACCAAGATGAAACCTCTTAATATGAAGCTCCCTAGTATTGTGATACGATAAATCGGTTTTAAGCGTTTTAATCAATATCTGGAAATGTTAAGCACGAGAAGCGTTAATTAAAGTTATGTCTTGTAAGGTTTTAAACATGATTTTATACTTTTTCAAAATGTTACATTTTAGACCCTTGAGTTTGAAAAGTGGCAGAATTTACCCTTGGAGTTTGCACTTTTACGACTTTGGTCCTTCAACTTTAAAAGATATACCAAGTAAACCTTGGACTTTGAAAAGTGACATAATATACCCCTGTAGTTATAACTTTGATAAAATGACACTTTTAGTCCTTTTAGCTATAAGTTTCTGAAAGTTACGATATATACCCCTTGCATGGATTATAATTACAAAACATGCCACATTTGCCAGTGCAAGCTTATTTTAATATTTTGATTAGACATTATAAGTTATAATAAAACTATAATATAAGATTTAAACGCATTTTACACAAGTTTAAAATAATGATTCTTAGAGCTATAAGTAAAACGAGTCAAATTAGGGTGTTTCAAAATGTAAAACGCGTGGGTTTTGTGTAGTTCAAATTCCTTCAATTAATCAATAAATGTTATATTAACGATTTGTTAAGCATGTTAGATATAATTTACAACAATATTTAAACATTATAAAATTTAGTTTTAAGAAAAACGCGAAATTAGGTTTCGGTGTACGGTTTTGGATCAAAATGGAAATTGAGCATGAATTGGGTGATAAACTTAACAATAGTTTATTAGATCATAGAACAGTATAAGAGTAAAGGAGCAAATTAGAACATGCCAAAACCTGGGTTTTGAGCTTCAAGACAAAAATGTGGAAAGGGGTCAATTCGGGTAGTAAATTTCCACTCGTACCCTTGTTACTTGTTCCCGGCTTCAAATCTCTTCAAACTTTGCTTTGCCTTGATCTTATTAATCTTCTTAACAACTTATGGAGCAAAGGATTGCTGCCTAAATGGGCATGAGATAAGAGAGTGGGGATGAGAATGTAGTGAAGGTTTATCAAATTTAAGTTTGAATGAGACCAAGAGGGCAAAGGATACTTCTATGATCTATCAATACATGTGTAAAGAGCTAGCATATTATGTGTTGAGGCTAAGAAAGGAGTCGTGGAGGGTCTAGGATGTAATATGAAGGTGTTGGACACCATAGGAGCATGCCGCCGATGCCATAGGTATAAAAGAGGCGATCTGGCCTCATTTGGGGCCAAAGGAAGTAAGATATTTGTAGTAGCAGCATAAGCTGCTTTAGTATGCATGTGGACAAGTTATTTTTCAAAGAAAGGCCTTAAAGTGGGTAAAGAAATCAAAGATGGGTTGTCGGGTTTATTTTTGGGACTTCTAAGGCTCAACTTATGTATCTTGCTTATAATTTCATGTAGAAAATGATCATTGGATATAGATATATTTCGCAAAGGTTTGTGTTAAGGATTATTAACGAAAGTTGATAGGTGGTTTGGGTTAAAACGGTCAAAAATGAAAAAATAAGTCGCAAAGGTTCATTTAGGGCACATAAGGGATTTCCTTTAGGGTTTTTTGAGCCTTATAATTCATTAAATGGATCAAGATGATAGCGTACTGACCTTAGCATTGTATAAAGGATTATTAAAGAAATGTGAAACTGTGGGTTATAAGCCTAAAATGGTTGAAATGGATAGGTAGCCGCTCATTTAAATTAGGGCTCATATGAGTTCCCATAGGTTATCTAAGCTTAAAATCTCTTGTTTTATTGTCAAGATAAAGATAGATACTGAATTTGTAAACGTCATTTTTATATTTACAATGGTTCTTGGTTGATTTGTTTCCGGGATATAATGGTAGAACATAAATGGTCAAAGTTCCAATAGGTGGCAAATTAGGGTTACTTCTTTTTCTTGGATTCGAGTTTACGTACAAATGAAATAAGATGGATAAGTAATGATGAAATAATGATTGAATAGAGATTGATATGATGTAAAATACAGTTAATATAACTTATTTGAGTGATGTTGAGTTAAAATGGATAATAATTGATAAATTTTTATGGTTTCGTATTTTGCTCTGTTAGGGTTTTAAGACTTTAAAATATAGGGTTGAGTGTAAATTTGTGATTGAAGATTATAGATAGAATAATTAGGGTTTACACATTGTAATAATGGATGTAAGTATCTTGTACATTAGTGGATGGTGAAGAATTTAGAAATGAAAACGGAGTAAAAATGAGTATTTTAGAGATCATGCTTAATGACTTGTATATTAGAGCTTTTAAGGACTTGTACCTTTCTTTGGATAAAATGCATATCTATGGAGATGTTGATGATACTCTGTAACATATGCTTTAAGTAGCTTATACTTCACTTTAGATATTAGATCCTTCATGAAATGTATTTAAAAAAAAAAAGGGTTTAGAGGTATATAGATAACGATTTAAAGACCCTTTTGATATAACGTGGTGCGAATATACATTATAGGTAGTAATGTACCTTGTAAAAAGAATATGATATATTGACTTGACATTAGAAGAACAATTACCATAAGATAGGTTCGGAGCTCGTCTACTTTAATTATCAAGTTACATGACATTCTGAGATATTGAGACAATACAAGTAATGTAATAAAAGCGAAAAATTTCCTTGTACAATTGTGATAATAGTAAAATAAGTTTTGCATTTGATGAAAATTCTTGGGTTGTTATAAATCAACTCTTTCCTCCTTGTGCAAAAGAATTTTGAATATCAATGCACATGTGTAAGGGGAGTATTTCTAAAAAGTGAAACTTTCAAAGTGTTAAATGTTTTGATTTATATCAAACACTTTGAATGATTTTCAAAAGGTTTTATGGTTTTGGTCTTAATACCCAATAATCAACTACCCGGGGGTTTGGGGGGGGGGCACGATGATCAAAGAAGTAATAAGGTGGTAAGGTTAGGTATTATCCCATGATCCAACCAAAACCGGAGGGATCTACCCAGATACATTCCATAGATAGAATAAAAGTCCTTAGGTATGATGGAGTTGAATGTGAATGTGAATAATGTCAACTAAGGCATGAGCTATCATCGGAACAATCACAACAAGATGATAGTAATGACGTCTTGGTAGACATTGAAGGGGTTGAAGAATGAAAAAGAAATGACATGTAAAGGGTGAAAAGAAAGAAGCCCTCTACGAACATTAGGCAGAAACCGGGTCAATACATAATCTATCGAATATCACAAAGATGATATTTGGTATTGAAGAAAGACATCATGGACCCAGTGATGCAATGCACAACCCTTCCCAGCCACTCAATATTCTCTCAAAATAATATTGTTTCATTGTCACGGAGATTAAATACATAATCTATTGACATCTCACTCTGAGATTGTTGATATTGAAAAGGTGGCAGTCTGCTCCAGCCTCCGATCACAAAAACCAAAACGCACTTATTGAGTCTAGAGCCAAATGAGATCAAATCATAAATCTCACATAGGACACAAACGTACATTTGTATTAAACATATGATCAAAGATAACAAAAATACAAGAGTCGACTATATGTCTATTAATAGTACAATGGTTCTTTAGATGACATTGCCACATTCAAGAGTGATACTTAAATTAAGTATTTCACAATGATTGAATGGAAATCCTACCAGTGCTAACATCAAGCCAACACTGAACGTAGGTCACTAACTTGAAAATGATTGTTTAATGATTCAATTAGTGTTAACTAGTAATCTAAGTGATCTAGTTGTTATCGAGTCTTTCAGAATTGTATTTTTGAACAAAAACACAAACAAATATTCCTTGAGTTCTTCAATGTGAGTGTTTGATTACAGTTACTTATAATGACACAAAATAGATGAGGGGAATTGTTGGCTTAAAAGATAGTAGTTTGACTTCTCATGCTAGACCGCACTACACACATAACTTCACTACCACATAATCCGGCATAACAAGATTATGATAATGTTTCATGGATCAAATAAATCAATGGGGAAGAGAAGAGTTTATAGCTGAAAATATTGATATGCGCGGCAACAAATAGGGGGAAAGAAGTGTTTTACTGATATTTTGATAAAGTCGCAACAATTTGGGAAGAAATGTGTACATCCGAGACTTAAATTGACTTTCGTGTGTATACAACATAGTGCAGACAACTAGGGGAAAAATGTGTATATCCAGAACATAATTAACTTTTGGTGTATCAACCTCCGGACTTAATTGATTTTGCGGTTTAGAGTGTCCATTCTTCTATTGTGTTGCTGTATGAATTATATGTTATGAATGTAATGTATGTTTAAGGGAATGCAGCTTAACAATTGCAGTCATGCGGACCGAAACTAGGGGAAGACTACCGAAAGAGATTACAATTATGAACAACAATGGTATTACGCTAATTATACATATCATTTACCATGACAGCACGAGACAAAAGACCAAAAACATAATTAAAATCGCAAATATATTCTTGTTTTTGTGTTTGTGTATGTGCAGGTACGAATATAAAAAAAGGACAAACTAAAGAGAAAAATGGACGAAACCGAGCACGGGAATAAAGAGAGCACGAGAATCAAGTCCGACGGTGCCTTCATCTCATATTGGGCCGAACCGACACCATTTATATGGGTCAGACCGACCCGTTATTAGTAGCTTATTCGAATGTTCATAACTTAGAATCTCATGCAACACCATCATATTCTCATTTACCACAACCATACTATGTCACACATCCTACATCAGTCATTGATCATAAAGAAGATTATCAAGGGGAGATACAAGTGGATGCTCAAGAAGACAAGCTTAAAACTACAATAATATTACTAGCAAGAGCAATCACTCAACATTATTCTACTCCTACCAATAATCGTCTTCGTACATCATCAAATACAAGGATTCAAGCAGTGATACAAAGCAAGAATGTTGGTTATGCTGGACATGTTATTCGAAATGCAGGGAGACAGAACCGAAATTCAGTTGCTACTGCAGGAAATGGGATGGTTCAACTGATGGAAGCAAATGATCAGACTATTCAACGAGCTTCACAAACTGAGTCAAATCCTGGAAAGCCAAATGTTCAATGCTACAACTGCAATGCAAGAGGTCATTATGTCCATGATTGTCCACAGCCAAAAGTTCGTGACTCAAAGTTTTTCAGGGAACATATGCTATTGGCGTTGAAAGATAAAGCAGGAGGTAACCTCAAAGAAGAAGAAAATGCTTTCATGCTCGACAACTATTATGGTGATGATTCTTTGGAAGAGTTGAATGCAGCAGTGATCATGATGGTACATATTCAACCAACAGATGATACCGGTGCTACTTCATCAAGATCTAATGCTGATATTCTTAGTGAGGTAAATGCTTTAACCAAACATAATAATAATCGAATGCCATCTAAAAGTGTTCATGAATACAAGAATCATGCGAAACTTAAAACTGTTATTAACACATCTGATGATGATCAAATTGATTCTATTATCATATTTGATGATCCTTATGTGGAAGATAATGGTGGATAGGATGAACATGATTTAATTACTCATGATCAATATATTGCTCTTCGATCCCTAATGCATAATGTGCAAAATGAAGCTCAAAATGAACATAGCATGAATAATGAACTGAAAAAACAACAAGCATTGCTACAAAAGGAACTTGAGACGTTTAAGGAACGGGTAAAAACTTTAGAAAAACTACCAGTAAAAGCTTTAAATTACAGAGACGCATATGAAGAGTTGGAGCGAGAACTCCGTGCTGACAAAGATAAAATTGATAATCTTATGAAAGAAAAATAAAAGATTCATGATGAATGTGTTTGACATGAATATCCAACTCTCAGAATTTGAAATGAGACTGAGTTACCAAAAAAGGCTTTTAAAGAACAAGAAAATAGTTATCTTGAAGAGATTGTTGATCTAACATAACAAATCAGGTCTCATGATCAAATTGTTTTTAAAATGGGTCAATCGATTCAAAAAAATCATATGCTTGGGAAAAGTCCAAACAAAGTTTATGACCCTTTCTTAAAAGCTGGGTTGGGATATCAGAATCCAAAACGTCTCAAGAAAGCAATCAAAGCACAACCTAAAATGTATAATGGTGACAGCCTTCACAACACTAAATTAAAAATTGATTCACCTGATTTTAAGGAAACTCTTTGGAATGCGGAAGAAAGTCGATTGAAAATAAAAGATAAAATGATTCAACTGGATTATGAATAATTAAATGCTCTTTATGAAACATTTGTTCCTCAAACAGAATTTCCTGTTGAACAAACATATCTTTCATCTGCCTCTACCTCTAATATATCTTCTGAGTCAAGTGAAGAGATGTCAGATTTACCTGTAAAAAAGATGCCCAATGTATCTAAATTGCTTAACTTGTTTGTAAAATTGGAAAAGACTATTGGTCAATTACAAATAGGAATTGATGAAACACTTCTAAAAGATAGAAGTAGAGTGCTTATATTTGATGATCAAGATGTGTCAAGACAATTTTACAAAACAGGGGTAATTCTGATGTCTATCACTTTAAGAAGATGCTCGAACGAAATAAAGCAAGAAATTAAAGAAGAAGTAAAGGAGATGTTTAATATTTTTGAGTCAATGGAAGAGAAAGTTGATAAACAAGCACAAACAAAAAAAAGTTTCAAAATGAAATTGATCGACTTTTGGAAACATCCTTGACAAGAGAAATTAGGGATTGTGTATTGCTGTCTGTGGAAAAGCAGAAGAATGAGATGTTAATACTTGAAATCAAGAAAATTTCAAGTAACTCCAAAGATATCCAAGCCACAATGGAAAAACGAATTAAGATTTTTGAAAATGATTTCAAAAGAGCTGAAGCTCAATACGTTAAGCTTGATCTTAAAATGCAACATCAAAAAGAAAAAACGGCTTGTGATGTCTCTTGGAAGTCAAAGATGACTAAGTTATTTGATGAAAATGTGTTGCTAAAAATCAAGTAGAATCCACTATTCAAGAAAGAGAAAATATAAAACTTGAATATCAAAATCTTTTCGATTCAATAAAAGCAACACGGGTTAAACATCAACAAGAAGTCAATGATTTAGTTGAGAATTATAATCAAAAGACATATGCTTATGCTAATGTACGTGCTAAGAATCAAGATCTTTTGTTTGTAATTTCTGAACTAAAAGAAAAGCTTGCTAAACAAGCAAAGAACGTGAATACTAAGTTTGACAAATTTGCGACCTTAAAAGAAACTAGTTTGTGTTACATCATTGAACAAAAACAAAGATTTAAAGGCTAAAACAGTTTCTAGGGTTGAGGTAAAACCAGATAGGTCAAAACCAGTCACTTCATGCTCTACAGCTAAAAGCGTCCAGATTCAGAAACCGAATACAAATGTAATCGCAAGAGGCATGTATAGAATCACCAAAATAGAAACAAAAATGTCAACTGTTAAAGCTAACAAGTTTTCTTGTAATTCTACAGGAGTAGCCAGTTCTAGCTGTTCTAGTAGTGTTAGCAGACCAGAGATAAAGGACACTAATTTGAAGAAGACAGTCTTGCTAAACACTAAGTTTAAGATCACTTCTAAGGATGTCAAGAAATCGCAAAGTAGTTTATTTCAGTTGCTAATAAGAGAGATACATTGAACTCAAATGCGTGTGATTCAAAAACGAATGTATTAAAAGTTAAGACTGCAAATGCTGTTCTTGATGGTTCAAATCTTGTATGTGTTTCTTGTGGTAAAGATGTTTTTCTGATGTCACATGATAAATGTGTTGCTCGTTATGCTTTGTTGCCAAATTCTAGGATAAAAAGAGCCTTATTCACATCCCTAGTAGCTGCAAAATCTAGTAAATTAGGACCTACCCCTTAGTTGTGAAATCTAGGTTTAGTGTTGCTACACCCTGATGACATCAAATAACATCCCTTTTATAGCATCATTTATCCCATGTAAATAACCTATTTTGTATAATTATTGTAAGAATTGATACTTAATAGTTTGTATTTGAGAATTGCAGTAATTATGGAGTACTTGGTGAAGATTAGCTAAAAGGCACGCATTCTGGAGCTTAAACGAAGAAATATGAAGAAACTGACTCTGACATCCTATACGCCGTATCCATCAAGGAAGATACGTCGTATCTAGGAGACTTCTATACGCCGTATTCAATATAAAGTAATAAAATATTCTGGAAGATATCGAACGTGGTCCCTACTCCAAGAAACCCCCGATACGCCATATCTATCTCTCTCGATGCGCCGTATCGACCAAATTCCAGACCCCTCAAATAGAAAACCTAAAAACGGGTTTTCAGTGTGCTTGATCATATTTCTGATACCTTAACCACAAAAGTTGATTTTCAGAAGAGCAAAAGAGGTCAAGCAAAGCTATTAATTCTATAGGAAACACTTTGTAATCTTCTATACTCTAGTAATCGTTCAATTTTTGGTATCATTCATTTAACTCGGTTAGTTTACCTTGGTTGGATTATTACTCTTGTATTGATTATGATGTTTGACGGCTAATACCCTTGGGTATTAGCCATTATTATAAAGATTTAAATGTTTGGTTTGTTTATCTCGAATGCTTAATTTATAGTTGATTACTGGTTTATGTTTATCAATTTATACTTGTTTACGTGCTTTTGTATGCGACCTATCATTCAACTAGATCTAGTGATACCGACCAAGTTAGCTAGATGCCGGGATGGCTCTCCATATAGTGATTTATATAATCTATCCAATAGGATCAACATAATGACCTATGCTTAGCCTTTAGATTAGTGAGCTTAGTTGGACCGGCAGGTGACCCTTGGGATCAACGAGTACGTTCTTAATCAATTGGTAAAGACTTGGCCAGTGGACTACTAGTATATAAATCACCATTAAGCAGTAAGTGGGTAAAGTCTTTATGAGCTAGGGTTTAACAAGATCACCCATTGCTTTAACCCCTAAGATGGATTATAATCAGCAAATAGGATGCTTTATGCGGATACGTTTAATTTTGACATAAATTTTTACTGTCTAGACGAAGGAAGAAGTACCGCCTAAGTCTTAAGACTGATATGCCGCCTCGAGATAAGCATTCATTGCACTAAATAAACAAACCAACGTTTTAATTGGATTAATCATGGTTAATACATTTTTCTTATATTTGGCTAGATCGCTCTTCTAACTTGATGGTGTCCTTAAATTGATCTAGAAGTCTAACCACAAAAACCTGAAGCCAGTCTCTCCAGGCTGAAACCCCCCCCCACCCTTTTTATCCGTTAGAAATTCGGATTAACATAGGTATTATAAGCATAGGTTTTAACATAGGATAGAATTAACATGTTTAGTTACCAAAATAGTGATAAAATAAAAGATTAATTCACATTAGTTCTCGCTCTTAGTGATCGACACCCTACTTACCACGAAACTCTATCTGATCGGGTACACTGCCCGTTAAAGTGTTGTTTTAGGTAAAGTCGGCAAAATATAAATTTAAAACTTGAAAACAAAAATAACACCTACACGACAGCACAATCAAGTTTTTGGCGCCGTTGCCGGGGAGTGAAATTTTAATCTTGACTTTTATTTAATATTTTGGTTTTTAACATTAGATTAACTTAACCCTTAGGATTAGTGTAATTTAGATTAATTAGTGTAATTTAGATTAGTGTAAAATTTTGTATATTTGTTTTTAGTTGTTTGCTTGTTTTATTTGTGTGTTTGTTTTGTTTGTTTTATTGTTTTCCATACACTGTTCTGGTCGATAACCTGATAAGGCGTATCCACTTTAATTGAATACGGCGTATCTACTTTTCTTAGCCAACGAAACGTATCCATTCTGCTTAGTAATATGATGTATTCAATCAATTGTATACAACGTATTGACTACAGTTCCCAGTATCTTTGCAAGTTTATTTTTCTAAAATAACTTTACTTTAAATCATGTCTTTCTTTTCAGGAACAGCATCAGGACTTCGTCCATATCACTTTACCTATCCTGAAAGAAGATTAACGATGGAAGAAATGTTATACAAGTTTATTGATGAAGGAAAACAAGAACATGAGGACATGAGAGCATTTATCAACGAATTCAGAACAACCAACGAGCTCTTGTTTAAAGAAAGGAACAAGTCATTAAGTGAGCTCAGGTTTGAGGTACATGATTTGTTAAGGGTGATCGATAATGTTCTGATATCAAATTATAAAGTTAAAAGAAGTAACTACTAGAGGTGGAAAAACTACAACTCAAGATATTCAAAATGACAACACCAACATGCATACTGAAGAACCTCTAGTGGTAAATCACGACAAGCCAGTTGAACCAAAGGAAGTCCTTGTCAAAATCAACAGTAGAAAACCAACGAACCAGTTGTTCAACCATCAATTGAGGTACAAACACTGTCGATTCCTTTTCCTCGAAGGTTGAAAAAAAAGAGGCTCACCAAAAAAGATTCTTAGAAAATCTGAAGCAACTGTACATCAATTTGCCCTTAATCGAAGCCCATGCTCAAATGCCAAAGTACGCCAAATTTCTAAAAGGTTTGCTAACAAATAAGGCCAGACTTAAAGAAGCTTGTACCATTACTATAAACGAAAGGTGCTCAGATGTATTACTAAACAAGCTGCAATCAAAGAAAAAAGACCCAGGGAGTTTTACTATTCCTTGTGACATTGGGCAATTGCATATTAATAATGCGTTAGCAGACCTAGGAGCTAGCATAAGTTTGATGCCGTATACGATGTATGAAAAATTAGGTCTATGAGAACCCAAGCCTACTTGAATGAGCTTAGAACTTGCAGATAGGTCGATCCACTAACCAAGGGGAATAATTGAAAACGTGCTTATAAAAGTGGATTAATTCGTCCCTCCCATCGATTTCGTCATCTTAGATATGCCTGAAGACTCTAGGGTTCCTATAATTTTAGGGAGACCATTTTTAGCAACTGATCGAGCTATGATAGACGTATTTAATAAAAAGATAACACTAAGGGTAGGGGATGATGAAGTAATATTCAACGTAGATCAATCAATTAAGAGACCTCCCAATGAAGATGATGAATGCTATGGAATTGATGACTTAGATGACACGATCAACATGAAGACTCAGGAATTACTAGCAAATGATAAGTCTGATTTGTTTTTACTTAAAGGGTTGGAGAAATCGATTAATCAATCAGACCTAGAAAGCTATGAATCTTTAGGAAATAAGTCTGACGATGATTCTGATCTAGAGAAACCAATATGGCGTATCGATTCTTTTCATACGCCGTATTCAGTTGCACAGGAAACAGCGAGACCTGAAGGAGTTAAAAGTGAACACCTTTATTCAGCTAGTGCTAACGAGATTGACGAAAGGAAACCTAAGCTGAAAAATTTGCCTCACCACTTAGAATACGCATACCAACATGGGGATAAATCATTTCCTATAATTATCTTATCTAAGTTGTCCGAAATGGAGAAAATGTTACTTTTGCAGGTATTGGAGAAACGTAAGGGAGCAATTGCTTGGAAAATGTCAGATATCAAAGGAATAAGCACGTCATTCTGTACGCACAAGATCTTAATGGAGGATGACTTCAAACCAGTCATTCAGCCCTAAAGGCGTTTAAATCCTAAAGTGAAAGATGTGGTGAAAAACAAGATTGTTAAGCTACTCGATTCTAGGCTGATTTATCCAATCTCAGATAGTTCGTGGGTTAGCCCTATTCATTTTGTCCCAAAGAAAGGAGGAATGACTGTAGTTTTGAATGACGATAATGAATTAATTCCTTCTCGTACAGTTACAGGATGGCAAGTGTGCATCGATTATCGTAAACTTAAAGATGCAACTCAAAAAGATCATTTCCCTCTTCCTTTTATTGATCAAATGTTAGAACATTTATGTGGGAATGACTACTACTATTTTCTTGATGGTTTTTCAGGATTCTTCCAAATTCCAATCACACCCAAAGATCAAGAAAAGACAACGTCCACTTGTCCTTATGGGACTTTTGCTTACAGAAGAACGCCGTTTGGATTGTGCAACGCACCTGCAAGTTTTCAAAGATGCATGCCGAAAATTTTCCACGACATGGTGGAAGACTTTATGGAAGTATTCATGGATGATTTCTCGATGTTCGGTAAATCTTTTAATTGTTGTCTTGCTAATTTGGATAGAATGCGCTGTGAAGAAACCAACCTTGTGCTGAATTGGGAGAAATGTCATTTTATGGTAAAAAAAGGAATTGTTTTAGGACACAAAATTTATGGGGCAGGTATTGAGGTTGATAGAGCTAAAATCGATGTAATAGCTAAGTTGCCATACCCAACAAACGTGAAGGGAGTTAGAAGTTTGTCTTAGAACTGCAGATTTTACCTCGTATGTTCATAAAAAGACTTTTCTGTGATCTCTAAACCAATGACCCAACTTTTAATAAAATACGCAAAATTCAATTTTTCTAATGATTGCAAAAAGGCAGTTAATATTTTGAAAGAAAAATTAACCACAACACCTATCATAATATCTCCCGATTGGAATGTGCCCTTTGAATTGATATGTGACGCTAGTGATTTCGCTGTTCGAGCCTAGTTTTAGACTACGAATATAGGAAAAATCCAAACCAAGTCTAATTTATGCTGAGCAAAACACTGAATAATGCCCAAGAACATTATACCACCACTGAAAAAGAACTTCTTGTAGTTGTTTTCTCTTTTGATAAGTTTTGTCCCTATCTTATCTTATCAAAAACTGTAGTCTACACTGATCATTCTGCTTTGTAGTATTTGTTTAGTAAACAAGACGCCAAACCAAGGCTTATAAGATGGGTTTTGCTTCTTCAAGGGTTTGACATCAAGATTAAGGATAAAAAGGGGCAGAAAACTTAGCTGCAGATCACTTGTCAAGACTTGAGAACCCACACTTGGGAGCAATTATACCAAAAAGGAAATCGCAGAATGAATTTTCCCGACAGCATCTTAATGATTTGAAATCCAGAAGCATCTAAAGATACGAACAAGGTATGTTACTATTTTAATTATATTGTTGGAAAAATTATGCCTTCGAAATGGACACCAGAAAAAAGAAGAAGGTTTTTCTCTCAAGTAAAGAATTATTTTTGGGATGAACCCTACGCATTCAGGCTATGCCCGGACAATGTAATGAGTTGATGCGTTGCTGGAAACGAGATCCTTAAAATCTTGGCACACTGCCATTCTGGACCAACTGAGGGTCATCATAGTGCGACAATTATTAGAAGAAAAGTCTAAGAATCGGGATTCTTTTAGCCTAATATCTTTAAAGATGCTAAAGATTACGTGATGAGATATGATCATTGGGTGATTTTTTTTAAAGAGATCGGCGCAACATATTCATCAAGGAGTGAGATGCCTCAAAACAATATTCAGGTATGTGATGTATTTGACATATGAGGACTAGACTTCATGGGTCCCTTTCCTAACTCGAGGGGTAATAAATATATATTGGTAGCGGTTGATTATGTATCAAAATGGGTCGAAGCTCAAGCACTTCCTACGAATGATGCTCGTGTTGTGATAAAAATTTTAAGAAGGTTGTTTGCGAGATTTGGAGTTCCTAAGGCTTTAATTAGTGATTGGGGAACACATTTTTGTAACTCTCAATTAGAAAAAGCCTTGCAAAAATATGGAGTGACTCATAAATTATCAACGGCATATCACCCCCAAACCAATAGACAAGTTAAAGTGACCAATAGAGCTATTAAACGTATTTTGGAAAGGTCGGTTGGATATAACCCAAAGAATTGGTCCAAAATCTCGACGATACGTTAGTGGGCATTCAGAACCGCCATACAAACACCTACAAGATTTACCACCTTTAGATTATTTATGGTAAAGCTTGTCACCTACCAATAGACAAATACTATGTTGATAGGATTAATCAATGATAAAATAAAAACATATAAGATGTAATGTAAAAAGAATTAGAACTATATAAATATTATGTATAAAAATAGAGTGGAAATATTAATGAATATTTCGTACTTACAGGCCCCACACACAACAGGCCTCTACACTCATCACCCCATCTCATACACAAACACACCATCTAATTAATCACATCCGATATACTATTCCCGCGATACCTAGATACTACTGCACCTATACACCCAAACCTCCATTACACCAACATAGACCCCTTCCCCAAACAACATAAATTTATCTCCGATACCCGCTAAAATTCCAATCTACCAACAAAACCATCAGCTTTCCACTATAGTGCATAAAAACACTCTCCTACCAAACAAAACCGTCCCATCCCTAGCAATAGAGATAACAACAACCAACATAGATCCTTCTCCAATCAACAACTTATCCCGTCACCACAATTCCCCTCCTCTTCCCAATCTCCCACATTAACTCACCACCAATCTTACATCAACCCAACCCCTCCAACACCCTCATCACTGCCAAAACCAAATGTAGCTACAAACACATAAACTGTGTGTGTGATCGCAACCTAAATTCAAGCATAACGCCCACCTCTTAAACAATCAATATTCTCACAATGAAACCACACCCCACATCCACACCTCACAAAAGACCCCCAACCACAATAATTTTCTACAGCCCCACAACAACCACAATAACCGAAACAAACCCCCCAAACCACTAATCCAGGTCTATACAAAATCTATCAATACACCATCATCAAATATTCACCAACAGCCACCACACATCAACCCCGAATCACCACTAAAGGTAACCGAACAAAACAACACTCACACACCCCACCATCCCACCTCTATGACATCATTAATATCCCACTACACAATCCTAAACAATAACAATACTCAAACCGCCTCACGAAATCTACTCCTAACCGACACCATTCATAACACTCCCACCCCCAAAAATTAAAAATATCAAATCAAATCAACATCCACCCACACATACATCACACTCATTTACCCCCATCCCTTCCTATAATTGCAATGCTATACACAATCAACAAACCATGCGACCTACACCAAACAAAAAACTCCGAAAATCATTACCCAGACTCCCATCACCACCAAAATCACCCCAGAACCCATTTCCCCATAATACAAATCAATCTCACTCCCCACCCCTCCACAAGTCCCTCCCCCCCAAAAAACATTAACTCCCCCAGCGTAACCACACCAAAACAAGAGACCATCAAGCAATCCTTGCCAACCGAATCAGTGAGCGCAAACGATAACCCCACGCCTCGACCACTGAACAAACCTCATACAATGCATAGACACCTATGCTCCGCGGGAAACCTACTTTACAAGTTTAAGACAAATAATTATCTAATTAACTCTAAGAATTACGATGCAACCAGAAATCTCAAATCAAAGGGAACGGTCCAAATGATAGGTAAAAACAGTGTAACCTTATAGACAGCAAAGTGGAAATCACCAAAAATAACCGGAATTAAGTTTGCAGGTCAAAGGACAAAGATTAAAGAAGTTACTGCTGTTACCTATTACCAACATGATAACTTATGAAAACGATGACCTGACGATTCGCAGAAAAAACTGACTAAAAAGAAAGGAGCTTAAGAAAAAAGTCTAACTTAAAGACTAGCTGCAAGAAAAAGTGTGCTTCCCGGAGAGACAACCTCTGTATTGATTTAAATTTATTTTTATCGAGTCAGACTTCCCAGACATCAATACGGGCAATCCGCTCCATATCATATGGGCTGTAATGAAATTCTTGTATTTATATCAGTCCTTATTTTTCTCTGCATTTAAAACTTTATCGTCAAATCTGTCTATACGGCGTATTCATGCACATGATACGGCATATTTAGCAGACTGGCCCGTATTGATACTTTTTACAATGTCTTTCTATAACTGCGTAATCCTGGTTTTTTGGATACGACGTATTGACTACTGCCTGTACAGTTTATTGTTTTTTATTTTGTCATAAACCGTAGAAAACCGCTGAGATACTATTTGGCCGGTTTTTCCTATATTTTGGCACAGGACCACGCTGGAAAAAAATTAGTAATGTTGTAAGTATGCGATCATTTGGAATCCTAAGTGGGTTTGTAGTCATGCTGAATCCATACCATTTACAACCCAACATTCGTTGCTCATAAACTCAACATTGAGAGATCTACTAAGCAACAACATCAGGGGATTTCCTCGTTCTAATTCCTTATTATTTCCCTTTTTTTAAAGTTTTATCTATACAACCAGGACGTTGTACAACATAAGTGGGTGATAGATTAGAACGTAACTTGTTCCTATTTTTCCACATTACAAAGGCTTAAATTATGCTCAAAACTAAAAAAAATTTCAATCAAGCATACTTTTGTGGAAATTTACCGGTTACATAACCTTCCCACACATAACCCTTATTAGATATTGTGAGGATTCAACCAGCCTTATCCATTCCAAATAGTTTTCCCAAATCCCCACAAAAATATAGTGTACCGGTGATTTCTAGACTTATAACACTGGCTTGGTATATCTATTCGAGACCACAATAATGAGTACTATGGATTTAGATGGAGTAACTTGTTTAAATTGGTAAATTTTTAGGATTACACCCAAAAAGCCTATAAATGTTGTATTATTAACTAACTACACTGGTTAGTTAACCCCTGTATAAACGCTTTGTTTACTCTCATTTTAAGAGTAAGATACCCTTAGAAAAACTGGTAGAGCCAATCCTTAAGGATAATTGATATGCGAGAAATCACATATCCGTTTTATACCAAAAATAACCCTAAAAAGATGAAAAATGAATATATTATGCTTGTATATTGTGTGTTTTGTCTTTTGTGATGCGTAGGTACGGATATTTCAAATATCACATGAAGAAGGCAAAAATCGGACAAAAAAACGAACACGAGAACGGAATGAGCACACAAGAGCCGGGAGTTTATTAGCAATGGTCAACCTTCGTCAACTCATGTGAAGACAAACCCTTGAAATTACCAAAAGACCTTTTAATGATAAATCATTTCACCATGAGTCCCAAAACCACTTACACCGTTAGTCCTTTAATACTAATGGACTAACGGTCGTTAAATATAAAACCTTTGTTATTCAAACTAACCAGGCCCAAAATTATAACCGAATAACCCAATAACCCTTTTATTTAACACAGCCCAAGTCAACCCTTCTTATTAGACTCGGTCAAACAAGTCAAACGATAAAAGAAACAAAATAATAAGGCGGGAAAACCCGTTTTACTATTCACCTCCGTCCCTAATTTTACCCTGCACCTTAATTAATCACTCAACATAATGAACACCCTAATTACCTTCGATTAAGTAAAAACATTCAACCTTCTATATAGCCTCAAAATGACGCACGCGAAGCAATGACATCAAAGGTCTGAGAGCTTGGCAATCCGTTCTAAACAATGAGGGAATGTTATGAACAGATGGCATCAAATCAACTGGGTCAAGATCACTCTAAAGAAGCACAAGGCTAATGGATTGGCTAGGATGAAAGCTGGAGTGGAACCCTCTCATAGCAACAAACACACAAGACCTAAGAAAAAAAAATCCTTTCATTCACCTCTATAAATATAGACAGAGCTCCTCACATACATGAATACTCTATGAGTAGCAAGTATGTAGGATTAGTTTTTAGCTTATCGTTTTTAGCGTATTAATGTATTTTTCTCATGTTCAATACTTGTGATCAATTTAAATCATTAAAAAAGTTGAGTTTTTTATTTATTTTTTCTAAAAAAAAACTTATTGTTTCAAATTTAACTCATGTTTTCCTTAATGAACTAATGGTTTAAATAAGCTCGTCTGATACTCGATTATAAGTTCAATGAAGCTTGTCATTATAACTAATAGCTAATATAAATTACTCAGTTTAAGCTCCCAAAGCTCAATACAAGCTTATTGCAATCCAAAACCACCCCATTAATTATACTTATCAGCTTATTTTTGGAATTTAGAAGCCATAAACTGAATGGAGGCTTCCATGACCTCACTAGTTTTTATCCTGATAAGTTGGAGCTTGTTGAGTTTACAGCTTCCTCGAGCATTTATTTAAGCCTTCTGTTTTAAAGCAAAGGCTGTTCTTAAGCTACTTATTTTTATCATTTATGAGCATATTAAATTGCACTTTAGCTTATTTCTGCTTAAAATTAGCTTATGGTTATTTAGATTAGCTTGTTATTGCTTATTGTAGTAATTTGATGCTTATTATGTTCAGTTTTTAGTATAAATCTAGGTTTTAATGAATCTGATAAAAAACAGTTAAAATCCAAAAACATTAGCATAGTTTATTAGCTTATAGTTATAGCTTATTTTATTATTGAATAGTGCTCATTAGGTCTGATATAAGCTTTTCACCATCTGGTATTTAAAGTTTGATTCTTATTTCTCAAGTTTATAAGCTAAATATGATTTTAAATTTTCTAAAGGGGTGTTTGGCTCAAGGCAGTATTAACCTAAGTTCTAAACAAGACAGAGAACATCCTTTTGGTTCTTTAGATAATTTTTAAACATCCCAATTCAATTTATAAAACAAGGAATTTAAGTCTATGGTTAGCTTAGTCAAGACCATATCAATTAGGATTTTGTTTTGTTAGCTAAATCTAGTTTTATTGTATACATAAAACTCAGTATATCATTAATGTCCTTTGTGCTTTAAAATTGTATCTACTACTGCTGGCATTTGTAATTTGACCTTTTGCCTTGGTCAAGGGCATTCGGTTAGAATCTGCATTAGGGTTGCTATATAAGTGTGTACCGTCAACGAATCAGTTGTGGTTTGAGCTTATTCAAGCTCATTAGTCATTAAAGTTTAGTGAAAAAGCCAAAAATCTTCTTCAGTATAATCTATCACTAAAAAGCTCTTTTCTAGCTTATTAAGTAGTTTTCTCAAAAAGTTTCTTTTACAAAAGTTGTTAAGAATCAGTTGTTTTATAAGTTTGATTAAAAAGTTTTGCAAAATAAAAAAAAGGAAATTGGGAAGTCAAGGGTGAGCAGGGCTCGAACCCCTGACCTCAACCATATTCAACCCTCTTTCTTAACACACACCTCACAAACCATCTGCACCCTTAGGACTTTTACGTCCAAGGGTGCATTCAAAATACACTTCAACACTTTTTGGCCTTTTACCATAATAAGCACTTCGAGTGCTTATATGATTTTTCCCAGCTTTTTCGTTTAGACTTATTTCAAACTTGTAATTTTCATACATTCTCTAGATCATAAGCTACTTTTAGGATTTTTCTTGAATTTTTAATTAAAACCTTAGTATTTTTCTAGCATTTTATTAGTTTAAAAACTTTAAAAAAATCATTAAAAAAATAAAAATTCTTTTTTATAAAATTTTCCTTTATCATACTTGAGGTTTAGGAATTAAATCTACGTTCGCAGGGCTTAATCTTGAGATACTTGCTTATTTGTCGTATTTTTATATTTCCCGTTAGCGTTTTCGTTCCTAGTTTTCTTAATTGCTTAGTTGTTTACTTTTCTTTGTATGTTTTATACATTTTTATTATTAGAGTTAGAAAACCAAATCAAAATCTCTTAAACCATTCAAATCACGCGATCACGAACTAGACCGACTTTCTATTCACACTTCGCCGAGGATAAACGATCTGGGAGATTTTAGGAATTGCTTTGGTCAAAAGCAATCTTCTTTAATCTTTTAGAATACGTATATTACTATACTATAATTGAGTTTGCCTCTTAATTACACATACTTGTTTGTGTGTGTGGTTTTGGGACGGATCAAATTTTTGGCGCCGCTGCCGGGGAAGTGTGTAGCGATTTTCGTGTTTCCGTTTGAAGATTAGTATTTGAAGACCCTTCCCCGTGAAGTTATAATTCCCGTTTGTGAATATTTTTCTATAAAAATACAAAAATATTTTTATTTTCTCAAATTTTTGTGAATATATATATCAAGTAATCAAAAATACCAAAAAAATCGAAAAACAACAAAAGTAACCGTCTTGTGTCACTTACGAAAAAGGCGCACCTCTTTTGTGAAATAAGCTATAAGGTGGGTATAAGGAGGGTTGTTCCAAGGAACTACGACCCGAAGGGACAAACGTTTTTAAGGCGATTCGCTCCCACTACGTCCCCCGCTTGCTTGCGAGTTTCACTTAAGGGAGTTACCCTAAGTTTGTTGATTATTCGGTGAAATAAAAATATTTTTGTGTATATATATTTTTTTCTCTTCGTTTGTTTTATCGGTTTTATTTGTGTAGTGCATGCGCACTAGAAATTCCTATTATCCAAATAATTCACCCGTAACCATTCCGAGACGTCAAAATAGACGACGTGCTCCAAACATAGTCGAACCCGAGCTTCGTACTATCGTTGAAGTTGCACCAATGGCGGATAATCGAACAATGGAGGAACTACTTCAAGCACCCACGGAAGGGTATGGAGAAGCTATCGTCATACCGGAAATTCTTGCGGAAAATTTCGAAATTAAAACGAATTTGCTACAATTAGTTCAAGCCAACAAATTTCACGGTTTTGAAAGGGATAATCCACATACTCACATTGCTAATTTTAAAAGGATGACCGCGACATTGAAATATAGGGATGTTCCAAATGATGTTATTAAGCTTATGCTTTTCCCATATTCACTCGAGGGGGCCGCTAGAATTTGGTACGAGAAGGAACCTCCTAATTCGATCTTGACTTGGGATGATCTCGTAAACAAGTTCGTGAATCAATTTTTCCCTCCCTCAAAGACCACTCACTTAAAAAATGAAATCTCTCGTTTTACCCAAAAATTCGATGAGACATTTAGTGAAGCATGGGAACGATTTAAGGAAATGCTTAGAGCATGTCCCCACCACGGATTTACGGAGTTAACCCAAATTGATACTTTCTATAATGGTTTAAATGAGAATGATCAAGACTCCTTAAATGCCGCGGCGGGTGGAAATCTTTTGAGTAAAACTACTAGAGAGGCCTTGAATATAATTGAGAATAAGTCAAAAGTTCGTTATTCACGAAACAAACCAAATGTTTCTAAGGTGAATACGACTTCTAAGGAAAGTTCTAGTAAGACGGATGATAGAATTGATAAGCTTGCGGACCAAATTTCGACCTTAGTTGAAATTGTTACTAAGAAAGTTGTCACTCCCGCTACGGTTAAAGCGGTTGAGGAATTATGTGTTATTTGTGGTGGGCCTCATGCTTATTACAATTGTACTACTACCGATAGCAATCAATCGAGTGTTTGTGCGACAATGGGTGCTTACAATCAAGTAATCCCTCCAAACCGTGCTAGCAACCAAATAGCAGCACCCGGTTTTGCTCCGATGCAAAATAGTCAAAATAGGTATAATCAAAATCAAAGTCAAGGGAATAATTTTAATCGGGGAAATAATTTTTATGGTAATCAAGGTTTTCAAGCTCCAATTAATCATGCTCCAAATTTTCAAAATCAAGAATTTCAAAACCAACCTTTTCAAGTTCCTAATAATCAAGTTCAACAAGGTTTTCCAAATGAACTTTCAAGTTACATGAAAGCTAATGAGTCATTAATGAGAAATATGCAAAGTCAAATTAATGAATTGAGGGGTAATTTTAGTAAACAAGAGGAGAATCTTAGGAAAAATTTGAATAATGATGATATGAGGAGTATTCTAGGAAGTTTCTTTCAAAACCAAGCTTTAACTTCGGGTACTCTTCCGAGTAATACTATTCCTAACCCAAAGGGTGAGATGAAAGCTATCACTACTCGTAGTGGTGCTACTCTAACTTGACCCTCGGTTCCTCCTCCTCCCCCTTCTAAGGAGGTAGACCGAGAACCGGAGACGAAAACGGACCAGGTACTCACCGAGAGTACTAATAATGTCCCACCTCCGGTTGTTCAGCCATCTCCCGATTTTACTAAGCTTTCTCCTGCTCCTATTTCTTCTCCTAAGATTCTCGAGCCTAATCCGCATCAACCCCCGATTCCATATCCATCAAGGTTGAATAAGGAAAAGTTGCAAGGAAGAGATGATATTCAAATTCATAGTTTTTTACAATTGTTTAAGAAAATTCATTTCAATATCAACTTTTCCGAGGCTCTTGCTCACATGCCTAAATTTGCAAAAATGGTTAAGGATCTCCTTACGAATAAGGAGAAACTTCTTGAGATAGCAAATACACCCGTGAATGAGAACTGCTTAGTTGTGATCCTCAAAAAGTTACCCGAAAAACTCGGAGACACTAGGAGGTTTCTCATTCCATGTGAATTCTACGGGCTCGAGTCATGCATGGCCCTAGCTGATCTAGGAGTTAGCATTAACTTGATGCCACTTTCCGTGTGGAAAATACTATCCCTTCCAGAACTTTCTACTACTCGAATGACACTCGAATTAGCTACCCGGACTATTGCTGTTCCCGAGGGTATAGCCGAGCATGTTTTCGTTCAAGTAGGCAAGTTTACATTTCTAGCCGACTTTGTGGTGGTTGACTATGAGGTTGATCCTCGGGTTCCTCTTATATTGGGGAGACCTTTTCTAAGGACGGCTCATGCTTTAGTTGACGTACACGGCGAAAAGTTAACCTTGCGAGTCGGTGATGAGGAATTGGTCTTTAACGTTGAAAGTGCCTCAAAACATCCGCAAAAGCATAGTGACAAATCAATCCATAAGATTGACATTCTTGACACTACATGCGACGATCATTTCCATGAGGTGCTAAATTCAATTAATCCTATGAGTGGCAATCCCACTCCTTCTTCCAACCCAGTAGACGTTTCTCTTTCCCCTTCTCTAACACCCTTCGGTGATAGTGATTTTATCTTGGAAGAGATCGACGTTTTTCTTGCTTCCGATGATTCGATATCACCGGATATCGATGATGGAACATTTGATATGGAGGCAGATCTCCGTCTTCTTGAGAAATTATTAAATAAAGACATCTCGAATGATATTCCTCTTCCCGTGTCCACGATTAATGAAACTGAAAAAATTAAATCTTCAATCGAGGATCCTCCGAACCTTGAGCTCAAGGACTTGGCTTCCCACCTCGAGTACGCGTTTTTGGAGGGAACTTCTAAGTTACCCGTCATAATCGCTAAAGACTTGAAGATGGAAGAAAAAGAGCAGCTTCTAAAGGTTTTAAAATCACACAAACGGGCGATAGCTTGGAAAATATCTGATATTCGATGCATTAATCTGAATTTTTGCACTCATAAGATATTAATGGAAGATGATTTTAAACCAGCTGTTCAGCAACAAAGACGGGTTAATCCTAAAATCCATGAAGTAATCAAAGCTGAAGTCATTAAGCTTCTCGATGCCGGATTAATTTACCCGATCTCGGATAATCCTTGGGTGAGCCTGATTCACGTCGTACCCAAAAAGGGGGGTATGACGGTTGTTACTAATGAAAACAATGAGCTTATTCCTACACGATTGGTCACGGGATGGCGCGTTTGTATTGACTATCGAAAGTTAAACGACGCCACCCGTAAAGACCACTTTCCTCTTCCTTTTATGAATCAAATGTTAGAGCAACTAGCAGGAAACGAATTCTATTATTTCTTAGACGGATTTTCTGGCTACTTTCAAATCCCAATTGATCCCTAAGACCAGGAAAAGACCACGTTCACCTGTCCCTATGGAACATTTGCTTATCGACGAATGCCTTTTGGCCTTTGCAATGCTCCTGGGACATTCCAACGGTGTATGATGGCGATTTTCCACGATATGATTGAAAAAACTATGGAAGTTTTCATGGATGACTTTTCGGTTTTTGGGGATTCCCCATTTAGATACTATGCTACAACGGTGCGAAGACACCAACCTAGTTCTAAATTGGGAGAAGTGCCGCTTCATGGTCAAAAAGGGCATAGTCCTCGGCCACAAAATCTCTAAAAATAGACTAGAAGTTGATAGAGCTAAAGTGGACGTGATTGCAAAATTACCACCTCCGACTACGGTTAAAGGGGTTAGGAGCTTCTTGGGTCATGCCAGTTTCTATAGGCGATTTATACAAGACTTTTCCAAAATAGCTCGGCCTATGACTCACCTCTTGGAAAAGGACACTCATTTTGTCTTTTCAGACGAGTGTCTTGCTTCTTTTAAGATCCTTAAAAAGAGGTTAACCGAAGCTCCTATCCATGTGTCCCCGGACTAGGACTTGCCGTTTGAACTTATGTGTGACGCTAGTGATTATGCCGTTGGAGCAGTTTTAGGACAAAGGAAAGACAAATATTTTAGGCCTATACACTATGCTAGTAAGACCCTTTCAGATGCTCAAATTAATTACACCGTTACCGAAAAGAGCTTTTAGTTGTGGTGTACGCATTCAAGAAGTTTAGGTCTTACTTAGCCTTGTCCAAGACCATAGCATATACGGATCATTCGGCATTAAAATACCTTTTTAATAAATAGGATGGCAAGCTGAGGTTGATCCGGTGGATTCTCCTGCTCCAGGAATTTACTATTGAAATTCGTGATAAAAAGGGAGCAGAAAATCTCACGGCCGATCATTTAAGAAGATTAGAAAACCCGTATCAAGGAGATCGTGTTGGAATGGAAATAAATGACAATTTTCCTCATGAATCACTTAATATGATATCTCTTAATCCTGACAATAAGCCCCCGTGGTTTGCCGACATAGCAAACTACTTAGTCGGGAATGTGCTTGTAAAAGGGATGTCATCCGAGCAGAAAAAGAAATTCTTTAAGGATATTCGACACTATTTCTGGGATGACCCCTATCTCTTTCGGATTTGTGCTGATCATATTATTCGACGGTGTGTAGACGGGCAGGAAGCTATGGACATTCTCCAAGCTTGCCACAATGGACCCACCAGGGGACACCATGGCCCGAACTACACCGCGAAAAAAGTTTTTAACTATGGATTTTTCTAGCCCACCATTTATCGAGATGCCCAAGACCTTGTTACACATTGTGACTCGTGTCAGCGTCAGGGAAAGATCACACAACGGGACGAAATGCCCCAAAATCCTATTCAGGTTTGTGAGATTTTCGACGTCTGGGGCATCGACTTCATGGGGCCGTTCCCGTCTTCAAGAGGGAACCGATATATTCTCGTGGCTGTCGACTATGTTTCGAAATGGGTTGAAGCGAAAGCGCTCCCCACCAACGACTCCCAAGTAGTGGTTAAGTTCTTAAAACAATTATTTTCTAGATTTGGAACCCCACGGGCCATCATTGGTGATCGAGGGACGCATTTTTGTAACGACCAATTTTCTAAAGTTCTTTAAAAATATGGTGTTACGCATAGGCTTTCAACCTCGTATCACCCGCAAACTAGTGGCCAGGTGGAGGTTTCCAATAGAGGTTTAAAAAGGATATTAGAAAGGACGGTAGGCGAGCATCGAGCGAGATGGGCCGATAAACTTGATGACGCCTTATGGACTTTCCGTACCGCTTACAAAACCCGGATCGGTTGTACTCCTTATAAGCTGGTATACGGAAAAGCTTGTCATTTGCCCATCGAGCTTAAGCATAAAGCCTACTGGGCCTTGAAATGGACAAACTTTGACCTAAAATCCGCGGGTGATCACCGTAAAGTTCAACTTAACGAATTAAATGAACTACGAGATCAGGCCTACGAGAGCTCTTTGATCTATAAAGAGAAGACAAAGAAGATTCACGATGCTAAGATAAAAAACCGTGAGTTTCACGTTGGAGATCGTGTCCTTCTTTTTAATTCTGATTAAAGTTGTTCTCGGGCAAACTAAAATCCCGCTGGACTGGACCGTTCACAGTGGCCCAAGTTTTTCCCTATGGGACCATTGAGTTATCTCAAGCCGATGGTCCTAACTTAAAGGTAAACGGTCATTGTGTCAAACATTACTTTGGAGGGGACATACCACCCAAGGTTGTCCCGGATCTCCAAACGTTCCCCATGGACAACTAAATGCGGGGATCGAGTCAAGCTATGTGACTCGGTTACCAAAAACAAAGCACTTCGTGGGAGGCACCCCATGCTTATCCATCTTTCTTCTTTCTTATTTCTAATGTGATGTGAGGAGGCTTGTACTCTTCCGATTCTTGTTGTTTGTACTTGTGATTTTTTGTAGGATGGACCTAAATTTTTTTGAAGACTCTCGTGTTCGGTGTTTTGTCCCGGTTCACTCGAGCTTCCTAGACTTTGCTTGCCATTAGTTTGGGGAAATCCGATATCCTAGATTATTATCGACTAACATTTATCTTGTAGCATACTTAATAAACGGCTTAAGATTTTTGTGATACTTTCTCCATGCTCGGATTATGCATTCGACTTTTTGAGTTCTAGTATGGGGTTTTGAGCCTTAGACTAGGAAACATTGAGGACAATGTTTAGTTTTAGTATGGGGTGGTATATCTTCGATATGATCTTACCTACCTTTGGCCGTTGTTTTCACGTACACGTACCCCGTTTTTCAGCAATTTTTTTTTTAAGATAGAAAAAAAATGAAAAAATGATGAAAAATAAAAAATAGTTGATAAAAATAATAAGTGTTTTGACACGAATGTAGGCTTTCCGTTGGTGAGAACAAAAGTAAATTTTGACCCGACCGGTTTTATATCTTAGCTTTCTCCTTAACGTAAATGAATTGAAATTTGCTAATCTTTTATACAAGGAGCTATAAAAAGCAAGTCTAGCTTGAAAAAGTCAAGATTTTGCAAGTTCTCATAATTGATTTTAAATATGCAAAGATCGATTTATTTGGCTAAGCATTCACTAGTTTCTTTATTAGGAATTTTAAATTGTGAAGAACAAGAGATGATAGAGTAGAATATAAGTTTTGATGCTAAACGTAGAATAGTTGGATTTCTTTAAAGCTCATAAGTGTTAATTGTGGCTTTTTCTCCCATTAGCTTGTTTCACCTTTATATAATTGTTTAATAAATAGAGTTGTGCGATTTTTTGGTTAATAATTAGTTGATAGCGGTTTTCTTTAGTTCCTTTGTGATCAAGATGAGTATACATCAGGAATACTTAATTTGGCATACTATATGTATCACATTAATAAATATTTTGCTTATCCCTTAAAGAGCCTTAGGGTATATGGGGTAAGTGAAATTTATTAAGTGAAATTATAGCCTTATTCGTTCCTTAAAGAGCCTTAGGGTATATGGAATGGATAACGTTGCTTAATTTTTGTCTTGTTTGTACCTTAAAGAGCCTTAGGGTATATGGTGCAAATAAGATTGGTCCATTTATGTCTTAAAAAGCCTAAGGGTATATGACATGAATGGAGCTTTGCGTAAGTAACTTAATAAAAGCCAAATTTTGGTTGCCTCGATGTGAACTTAATTTTGAGTACATTTGGTCTTTTGAAAAGGGTTAGGAACTAATTATTATGTCTTAACCGTTACCCTTTACTTTTGGAATTAATAAGTATCGAAATAAAGTCTTAAAGAGCCTTCGAGTATATGACTTAAATAAAATCTTGAGATACAAATTAGGAATAAGGGAGGAGAAGTAATACACAATTAACTTTTATGAGTAGTGTTAGCATCATAACTTGTATTTTACAATGATCTTGTTTTTAAGCTTGGCCTGGAGAAGTGAAAATCGGGGATGATAAATTTATCCATTTGGACACTTTTTGTGCTTTTTGTTTCGTGATCCTAAAAGTTATCAATGAATAATGAAAGCAATACATTATGTCACACATTAATAAGTTGTAAGTTGTAAATTATGAAAATCGTAAAAATGGGAAAACGGGGTGTTTTTAAAACTTGTGATTTCTTAACTCTCTCCACAAAAGACTTTGCTACTTCTTAAAGGATTAGTTTGAGGAGGTTTTGGATGGCATATAATATTGCGTGAGGACACGACAATCATTTAGTTTGGGGAATTTTGATATGTGAGAAATCACATATCCGTTTTATACCAAAAATGACCCTAAAAAAATGAAAAATGAATATATTATGCTTGTATATTAGGTGTTTTGTCTTTTGTGATGTGTAGGTACGGATATTTCAAATATCACATGAAGAAGGCAAAAACCGGACAAAAAAAACGAACACGAGAACGGAATGAGCACACAAGAGCCGGGAGTTTATTAGCAATGGTCAACCTTGGTCAACTCATGTGAAGACAAACCCTTGAAATTACCAAAAGACCCTTTAATGATAAATCATTTCACCATGAGTCCCAAAACCA
Source organism: Tanacetum coccineum (assembly GCA_026074375.1). Classification (NCBI taxonomy): domain Eukaryota; kingdom Viridiplantae; phylum Streptophyta; class Magnoliopsida; order Asterales; family Asteraceae; genus Tanacetum; species Tanacetum coccineum. The sequence continues at coordinate 10,419 of BQNB010027184.1, read as the reverse complement.
CTTACACCGTTAGTCCTTTAATACTAATGGACTAACGGTCGTTAAATATAAACCCTTTGTTATTAAAACTAACTAGGCCCAAAATTATAACCGAATAACCCAATAACCCTTTTATTTAACACAGCCCAAGTCAACCCTTCTTATTAGAGCCGGTCAAACAAGTCAAACAAATAAGAAGAGAAAGGGCGCGAAAATTGGTTTTCACTATTCACCTTCGTCCCAATTTACCCTGCACCCTGATAAGTGCTTAATTACACATATCTTTTACCTCTAAAAATGAGCTTAAATGACCAAAAACAGACAAAAACTGCCAAAGTTTTGAATTACGTTGTAATTCAGTATTTTATACTTTAAATCATCAGTATTTATTATTATTATTATTATTATTATTATTATATAAATATTAAAATAATAATAATAATAATATTTATTATTATTATTATTTATCTTTATTATTATTATTATTATTTTTATATTATTTTATTATTATCATTATTATATATTAATAATAATATTTATTTATTTATTTATTATTATTATTTTTATTAATAACATCACTTTATTATTATTATTATTATTATTTGTTACTGTTTTTTATTATTTTTATTATTTTTATTTATTGTTTTTTTATTTAATTATATTTTTATTTATTTAATTATATTTTTATATTTTATTATTATTATTATTATAGTATTATTTATTTAATATTTATTATTAATATTATTATTATTTATAAATATTACTCCCTCCGTCTTATTTTTATTGTTCATGTTTCCTTTTTGGGATGTCCTAATTTAATTGTCCAATACTAAATATAGATAGGGAAGTTTGATCAAGTTTACTATATTATCCTTATTTGAAACTATTATTACAAACTTTAAAGAATACTTTAATTAATTAACCAATGGTAAAACTGTCATTTTCTCAAAAAGTAAGAAAAAGAAAGCAATAATAAATGCATTTTTTTTCTTAAACTGTGTGTTTTTTGTCGAGGGACAATAATTTTGGGACGGAGGGAGTATTTAGAATTTATTATTAATATTATTTATTAATTTTATTATAATTTTTATTTATTAATATTAATTTATTGTTATTATTATTATTTATTCATATTATTATCAGTATTATTATTTATTAATATTAATATTTATTATTTTATAATTATTATTTTATTATTATTATGTGTTATTTTATTATTTTTTTCTTATAATAATAATTATTAATATTAGTATTTATTATTATTATTATTAATTTTTTTAGTTTTGGTAAAAAAAAAATTAAATTACATTACGTTGCGAGTAAACCAAACACATCCACAGATTTTATCAATTACAATTACAACAAATTACAATTACGACATATACGTATAGTGTTGTCGTGTGGTGTCATGGATAAAGTGCTGCCATGAAAAAAGTTTTTTTTGAACAACGAGAATTATATTAGAAACTAGCAAGGAGCTAGAAAAACGATTACAAAGTAGAAACCTCTAAAGGGTTTCGAAGCCAATTGTTGTTCCATGTGATGGAAGGCAATTTGTTCCTAGTAGAATACCACCTATACGAATAATCTACGATCTTATCAATTAAATTACAACGTTTAGGCAGAGAAGTGCCAAAGATCAACTAGTTTCGAAAATTCCACAGCGACCAAAGAACAACTCCGCATATAGTTTCCAAGATAGTCTTTCGAGCAGATGAAATATGTAGATCATCGAGCCATATGAAGATGTCCTGGAGATTGGAAGGGCTTGGAGAAGAAATGTCTAACCAAACAAAAACTGTATGCCAAACAGCAGTGGCAAAAGAGCAAAACCACATGGAATGGTTTATAGTTTCAATTCCAAAATCACAAGTCGGGCAGTTAAGAGAATCCACATCTATCCCTTTTCGACTAAGGTTCCATCTAGTTAGAAGACGATCTCGAAGAGCTCTCCATATGAAGATGTTGATCTTTCTTGGGAGAAAACGATTCCACCTTGTTAACAGGCCATCGTTAAGAAGATAGCATTGATCAATATGTTCGCGTGTGGTTTTAACCGTAAAAGATAGTTTCCCTATATACCAGGTCCATGTATCCATATAATCGTTAAGCGAATACTTAGCTAGCTGATTATAAAGGGTGGCGATGTGATCAGCATTAGTACCACTCGAAATTGGACGAGTCCAGTTTAAACACCAGTCATTGTTCCAACATTCGCGAAGCAAGCATTCTTTATTCAAAGCTAAACGGAAAAGACGAGGGTATTGGTGCTGTAGAGGAGAGTTACCCAGCCATGTTTCATACCAGAATTTTGTTGAGGCGCCATTGTTAACACATTTTTGAAGAAAGGAACGAGGAATGAACCCTTTCTCATGCATAGTGTTAATGAACCCGACTATTCTTCCCCAAACACCTTGATTATCAATGTGGCTGAAAAAAGTAGAAGCATCTCCATTGTCACCATGAATAGAAGTAATCAAACAAACCCATAGAGAATGAGGGTTATTGAAAAAACGCCAACGCCATTTTTGAATAAGAGCATGGTTCAAAGAATAGAGACTGCCAATACCGAGACCCCCGTTTCCTCTAGAAGCTAGAACTAAATTCCATGAGATCCATGATATCTTTTTAGAGCTAGTGTCACTTCCCCAAAAGAAATTCGATCTAATAGATTCTAACTTTTTGTTAACTGTAATAGGCATAGGGAAAAGCGAAAGGTAGTACGTACCAATAGATCCCAAAACTGAGGAAATGAGAGTAGATCTACCTCTAATGGAAAGAAGCAAAGATTTCCATTTAGATAATCGCTTAGAGAACTTTTTAAAGATAGGTTCCCAACTCCTTACGTTAGCCATATTGCAATCTATAGGTAATCCCAAATAAGAAAAAGGAGTTTGCATAGCATTACAACCAGTTATCGAGGCAAAAGGCTGACTTCTTCGAATGGGATTCCAATACCAAAAAGATTGGATTTATGGAGGTTGATTTTAAGACCAGAGACCCGATGTAAACAATCCAGGATAGAAACCAAACTTTTGATGTTAGCCCGCGACCATTCACCAATAAACAAAGCGTCATCAGCAAAGGAAAGATGAGAAAGAATCAAGGTATTAACCTTGAGACCTCTATATAAACCGGCAACCATAGCATCTTCGATAGCTACATGCAGACCTTCCATAGCGATGATGAATAGGAAAGGAGATAAAGGGTCCCCTTGACGAAGCCCACGGCTGATGTTAAAATTCACGAGTGAGGCTCCCATTGATCAGGATCGAAGAAGTAGCTGAGGACAAACAACCCAAAATCTAGTTCATCCATTTCTCACTAAATCCCATGAAACGCATAACTTGAAATAAGAAGTCCCAAGAGATGGAATCAAAGGCTTTTTCGAAATCAATTTTGAAGACCAGAAGTTTATTCTTTTTACGTTTACACCATTCAATCACTTCATTGACCATCAAGGGGCCATCCAAAATTTAACGGTTTTGGATGAATGCGGATTGTTCCTGACTAATGACAGAATCAATGACCCGGGCTAAACGATTCGCCAAGACCTTAGCGATAATTTTATATTGAGCTATAATGAGACTGATAGGGAAAAAATCACTCATCACCATAGGGTTAGGAACCTTTAGAATTAGAACAATAAAGGAAGTGTTGCATCCATGTGGTAGAGTACCCGTATTGAAAAAGTCTTGTACGAAACCCACTGCTTCCTCTTTGAGCATGTCCCAAAACTTCTTATAAAAGGCAAAGGTAAATCCGTCCGGGCCAGACGATTTCTTAGAACCGCAATCCCATATAGCATCACGTATCTCAGTTTCATTAACAGTGGAAACAAGGAATGAATTTTTGTCTTCATGAAGAGATTTATAGAAAGGACTTCGGTTAACAATTTTCACCACATTCTTTCTTTGAAATTTGGTTACAAAAAAAGAATAAAAGACAGCTTTGATCCTATGTGGTTCCGAAATCCATTGCCCTTCATGTTTTATCCCATGAATGGAGAGATATCTTCGTTTCTGATTAACAATAGCATGAAAAAACTTAGAGTTTTCATCCGCCTCGATACCCCATTTAATTTTGGCTTTCTGGGAGAAGTCTAAGTTCTCTTCCAACTCGAGTCTACGAAGGTTTGAGAGCCAGATGCTTCGTTGAGAGCCAACCATCACGTCACCCGTCCCTGAAGCAATGTTATCATCAAAGTCTTTTATTTTCCTGATTAGATCTTCCTTATCCCGAGATTGAGAAGAAGAACGATTTTTAGACCACCCTTTGATGATAGGTTTTAAGGCCTTCATCTTGTTTTTGAAGCTCACAATAAGGTTAGAACCATTCTCAGAAACATGATGCTCCCAAAATTTAGCAACGATGTCATAAAGATTCTTATCAAGTAGCCAAGAATTGTAGAATTTGAAAGGGATTGGACCAAAATCTAAAGACGAAGGAGACAGAATAAGTGGTCTGTGATATGAGATGTGACAATCAAAAACCTGGGCTGAATAATTGTGCATCAAGGAAGCAGAATTTTCAGTGATGAGAAAACGATCCAACTTGCTTAATTTATCACCACGATTGTTAATGCGAGTGAACAAATGCCCTCCTAGAGGAATGTCCCATAAATGACCATCTCGAATGAATTGATTGAAAGCATTGGCTGAGTTTGGGTTGAAGGCTGTACCAATTCTTTCAGAAGTGTATCTAACCACATTGAAATCACCAAATATAAAGTAATGGCCTGGATTACAATCCTTAAAATCAAGAATGTTGTGCCATAACGTTTCCTTTTTCCTGTCTTCTTGAGGAGCATAAACATTTATCATAAAGCACTGTAAATGAGAAGAAGTCCAGACACCTTCAACAATGAGAAGATTCTCAGATGGGAAAATAATGAAAACATTTGGATCCCAAATAGAAACTAAACCACCTGATCTTCCTGAAGAAGGACACACGGCATAGTCAAATTGAAAATTTCCCCATAAAGATTTTGCCTTAAAGGAGTCAATCTTGAGGGAATGTGTCTCTTGAATGCCTAAGAATGAAACATTGTGTTTATTACAAAACTTAGCAATGGCTTTGCACTTATTCGCTCCCATACCACAAGAGTTAAATGACATAACATTCATGATTGACCTTGTTTGGCTCCAAGACTATCGATGAATTTCTTCAGATCGTTTTTGCTACCTTCCATGTCATAACCCAAGACATTTCACATTTCAATATGGGATATGAATGCTTCAATCATCGAGCCATGATTATTGGACGATTTGGAGTGAGACTTACTTACACGTGAGGTTTTAGCCGGTGCAAAAGAGGAAGTAGAAGGTTGTTTAAAGTTTTGTTGCTTCCTACCAACAGAAAATTAAGGACTGTTAGATTTGTAACCTTCGAAACCAGAAGGCTTCGATATGGATTCCGAGTCTTCTTTTTGGATCTCTCGTGTTTCTTTAGTTGGTTGCTTATGACTCTCCATATTATTAATAGGAGAATCAACTTGATCCTTATCAATTTGTTCTACACCAACAGACCATTGAGTGTCTTTAACAACTTCTTCCTCTTGATTTACATTCATGTTACGTATCTCTCCTTCCTCTATGTCATGAAACCCGTTGTCATCTATGTCGTGATCATGGTTATCTGAGTTATCCGTTTTAGAATTCTCACTTAACAACGATTCCATGGTTTTAATATCCGGTACCCATCCAGCAAACTCCTTGACCCACATATTGTGGGGCTTACCATGAATTACCACTTTACAAGTTTCAGTGATTTGACCTTGAATCTTTGTTTTTATACACACTCTACCCATTGCAACATTGTCATGAGGGTCCTCATCCACAAAGAGTGGTTCACCCTAGCTACCAATAATTTTTTATAAGCTTTAGTAGTCCAAGCGTGAAGAGGAAGGCCTCCAATTTCAATCCAAACAACACGTTCATCAGTTTTAAACGATTGAGTAACATGCTTCATTAGGATAAAGTACCATGACATCTCTTTGTTAGATTGCAACTTTTGGCAGGACTCAGAAGAATCGAATTCAATCCACAGCCACATACCTCCAATGTATTTACATTGAAAGTCATATAAGCCCTCTTTTTTTTAAACATTGTTAATGTTGAGAATGAGGTTAACGCCTCTAACCTTTGCAAGAATCACGTTTCTCATATCAGATGTATCTAACAAATCAGTCGCATCAAGTGTAACAGATTTGAGAATGGACCTTTCTTTGGATTCAAAGTTTTGAGGAGTCTTACCATTAAGAGCCGTCGCATAAGATCGATTAGGGTTTGCATGAGATGGAAAAGAGGCAGATTTTGGTTGATTGCTCGGGTGATTATTGGAGGGTTTTGGAATTGATTTGGGTATAGCATTAGGTTTCCTATCAAATCTGGCCATGGCTGCGAATAAATCTTATTAAGATCTTCAATCAACGATTCAGAGTTCTTGACTTTCAAAAATCTAACAAAGGAGAATCTACGCCCAATTTTTGAAAGTTTTCGTGCGATGTATACATCAGCCACCGTTCCATGTTGATCACAAAGCTCCCATAGATCCTTAGATCCCATTGAGGTTGGGAAATTCGTGATGTACGCTGTTGCTGTAACATCTTGAAGGTTTTTGAAATTAGGGTTTTTTTGGAGGGGTGGGCGCCGTTCATTTGCTTTTATTCTGCTATGAATAAAGTACTGCCATATTAATATATTTTTTCATATAATCAGAATTCAATAAATACCCTTTCATCCCGTCACACTAGAATCTGGTTCCATGATGCACCCTTGAACTCATACTTTTTATTAAGCATAAGAGAAAATAAAAATACCAGACCGTTTAAGCTGGTGGGGATGACACCACACACGAAAACACCACAAATGGTGTGGGTCTCGTTTTCCGATGACATTTTGAGGACGACGCAACCCCACGACACGTACCTTATGCTCTTACAATATGGCTTTTGTTAGACATACCTCATAGGATAGTTTTACTCTTCTTACGGTATGATATATATGATTTCACATTTAAATTTGAGTATTTGATTATAACTCTCATCAATCATGTTCAAATTGCATTAAATCAAGTAATGGTTAGCAGAAAACAGCTGAATATTGATTAGATGATCCTTGATGAATAGTCCGTCAACACCTATGGGTGTACGAAGCTGGTATTTCTCGATGATTCAAACATTTTATCGAAATCATTATAAAGTCAACAAATTTTTTTTTCTCAAATTATTTATTTTCAATTCTCACAAACGAAAAATTAAAATAAGCTAACAAATATATTGGAATTTAACGAGAGTTGCTCATGAAAACCTTTGATCTAGTGGTACATGACTTGTCGATCAACTCAGGGATGAGCATGGGTCTGAAACAGGTAGAACTGAAACGAGAACCGATAGATCCGAGAACCGAAATTTTCAGAAAAGTAAGAATCGAGAACCGAACCAAAAATATATTTCGGTTCCGGTTCTGGTTCCAGTTCCGGTTCCGGTTCTTTGGGTCTACACGCAAAGGAAAACGTTTTTGAAAGAAAAAAAAACCCTACATATTAATAATGTTCTTTGCATTGTTCGTCCTTCAAAGGAACTATTATTAACGTTTCTTTGTATGTTATCTTCAGGAATATTACTAATGTTCATCAGTTCATGTATAACAAGCATAACTGTACGTGTTAGAAAAGTGACTTAAACTCCAAGGGGCGTTTGGTAAATTTGGTTTTGGAATAGATATTAGTTTTTTGATTTGTTTCCTAATTTGTGTTGGTTTAGAATTTGGTAGTTTTTGGGTCATTGGTTGCCTATAAATAGAGGCCAATGTCATTAGTTTTCTTTGTATCTTTGAATATTTGTTTCGTACCTTTTGGAATTAGGGTTTGGTACCTTTGAATTTGTCTTTGTAATTTGGTTTGGTATTTGAATAAAACTTTCGCTTTGTTTGTTCGAATTAGTTTGTTTGTTTCGTGCTTTTGATTACCAACAAGTGGTATGAGAACTAGATTTGTTTAGCGATGAAGAAAAGGAAAAAAAAAGTTACGTGTTTGTGTTCGTTTGGAATTTCGATTTGAAGCTTCGAATTAAAAGATCTGGGTCCAATTATTTGATTTGTAACTTTTGATTGGGTAAGTGAAAGTAATGGGTCGGTGGTTTTTTGTAAAAAGGTGTTTTGGTTTTTGAATTTGGTTTTCAATTCATTTTTAGGATTTGAATTCGTTTGCAGAATTTGAATTTGAAAGGTTTGTTTGGCTTCGTATTTGCATTTTTGTTTATTTGAATTGATTTTGGAATCATCGGTTACGGTGGAGCCACTAAATGTTTTGGCTCGTTTATTTGCTCTTTGAATTTGGTATTTGTATTTGGGCCGTAATTCTTAGTGAGTTATTAGAATTATTATTCGTATCATATTTGGACATTTGAATTATTTAAGCCATTTCGTCAAGTTATTTATTAACTTGAATTTGTTTGATACGGATAATAAATTTGAAGTTTGGACCGTAATACTTATCAAATAAGTGGGTCATTAGATTTTGAATTTGGTATTTGGGTCGTAATTCTTATTATATAAGTGGACCATTAGAATTTGAATTTGATAGTTGGAATTTGAAGATCGATTTGGTGTTTGAAGACTTGATTATAATCATGTCGTTTGAAGTTTGTTCGATCGTTTGGAAATTATTAGTTTGAAAATTTGGATCTTCGTTTGTCGGGCTTTTGAAGTTGGTTGCCCGAATTTGATTGTCTTTGTTGAAGATCGTTTGAGCCGATTTGTTTGTTTGGTTGACCGAGTTTGATTTGTCGGTTAACATTTGATTGTTCGTTTTGAAGACATCGGCGTTTGTTTTGGATCGTTTGTTTTGAATTGGCTAGTATCTCAAGCGTTTGTAAATTTGAATTTGAAGACGAAGATTCGTTTGGTTTGAAGTTTCGAGCGGAGTTGAAGTCACGTCGGAGATTGTTAGAAAAGTGACTTAAACTCCAAGGGGCGTTTGGTAAATTTGGTTTTGGAATAGATATTAGTTTTTTGATTTGTTTCCCAATTTGTGTTGGTTTAGAATTTGGTAGTTTTTGGGTCATTGGTTGCCTATAAATAGAGGCCAATGTCATTAGTTTTCTTTGTACCTTTTGAATATTTGTTTCGTACCTTTTGGAATTAGGGTTTGGTACCTTTGAATTTGTCTTTGTAATTTGGTTTGGTACTTGAATAAAGCTTCCGCTTCGTTTGTTCGAATTAGTTTGTTTGTTTCGTGCTTTTGATTACCAACAGTACGCTTCTAGTTCATATATTTTTTTATCTCCTTATGTTTGTTCTATAGTGTCTATACAGATATATGCTACCCAGTTCTTTTAATATATTGGCATCAATAAATAGTGTCTCTCCCACGTTACACTACTAACTTCAATCTTTATCGAGAAGATGCACTAATAAAATAAGCCAATTAGAAGCACAAGAAAAACATTTTTTTAAACATTTGCAACCATTTACGTTAAAAGCATTGACATTTAACAACCAGAGCATAAGTTTAAATAAACTTTAAAATTTGTCTAACAAAATAACTAGAACCGTTTATATCTCCACCGTTTGTTTCTCTTTATCTGTCCTGGTTAATATCTCTTCCATATCTTTCACAATCTGATCGTCTTTAATTAGATCTTCAACATCATCCCAATTAATTCGCGTTCTCGACTTTCTCACCAAATCTTGAATGCAAGTCAAAGCTTCCACAATCGGCGTTGACAAGCGAGTTCTATAGGGGTTTTTTATGATACGTATAACTTAAGTATGGGAAAAATGACATGTTTTTAGAATAATTGGGTATTTGGTTCCGGAACCGAACCGACCCAAGAACAAAAAATGTCAAATTCAAGAACCGAAACCGGAACCTACGGTTCTGGTTCCAGTTCGGTTCTTCTTGATTCCTGTCCGGTTCTCGGTTCCGGGTCCGGTTCTTGGTTCTTTTGCTCATCCCAAGTTTAAACTTTGTTGAAGTCGTTTGTGAAATAGGTATTGCAATTTGCAACCCATTGGCTTATTTAATTTATTGCAACCGGTTTTAGTAAAAAACTTTTGTTTTTTGAAAATGATTTACTTGTACAGTAATAACTAGTTATAATACCCGTGCACGCACGAGTTTTTTTCTAAATTTTTAAATAATGTATTTCAATCTAATAAAACACAAATAGCTTAATTTATGTTTTTTTTAATTGTGGTTCTTAATTTTGAATTATAATTATTTTTGATTAATTTTGAATTATAATTATTTTTGACTGGCTTGGCTCATATATATTTTTTTTAAATGTTCAATCACAAAACTTTATAAACGAAGTTTATTTATCATATGTTTCGTTTAGCATGTTACTGTTGTTTTTTTTTGAACGGCAAATGGAATTTTATTAAAAAAGGCTAGAAAGAAACTAGCAGACGATAAACACGTAAAAACGATCCAACA
>BQNB010027183.1:21439-55502 GCA_026074375.1 Tanacetum coccineum | reverse complement strand
TTGAATTCTAGCTTGTTTTAGACTTTTATTTTTAGCCATGACTTTTAGTCCTACTTTGCATAGTTGACTATATTCACTATCTAAGTCTTTTACGTCTAATGATGATTGGTCATTACTAAAGTATTTGGTTTCGAAAAGTACCTCATTCGATGCTTTAGCCATAAGACATTTTTCATCATTTGTCTTCTTCTCTTCATCTTTGTCGTTATCACTCCAACATCTTCCAACAAAAGTTCTTTGATTATAGATTCTCGACGCTTTGGATCACCGCATTTAAAACATTTCCTTTCGCTTTTGCCATTTTTTTCATCCTTATATTTTTGGAATGACTTTCTTTCATCGTGTGGTTGTCGTACAAACCTACCCCGTCTTTTGAAAAATTTCTTGAAGTTTCTTACGGCCATGGCATATTCTTCGTCTGCACTATCGGAACTTGAGCTATTTTCATCACTAGATTCCTTTCTAGCCTTCAACGCAATAGATCTATTTTGTTCTCTTTTGCTTTTGACCGTCTCGGAATCTTTCTTTATTATTTCTTCATGAACTTTCAAATTTTCAATGAGTTCATCAAGTGGTAGAGTTGTTAGATTCTTTAATGAAGAGCCCTAAGAAATTTTCTAACACAATTCTTGCTAGAAAAACATTCATCAAGTGCTTTTAAGCTAGTAATAATAGTGTTAAATTTAGCAAAAGCTTTATCTATTGATTCCTCTTCCGAAATCGTAAATTGTTCATATTGTTGAACAAGAAGATTTATTTTATTATCTTTAACTTGATTATTACCTTGGTGAGTCACTAGTAAAGAATTTCAAATATCTTTTGCGGTTTCACACATAAAAATTCTTTCGTATTCTTTGCGTGGCAAAGCATTATAAATTGCCATTTTAGCCTTATTATTTTTTGCAAGTTTCTTTTTAAGATCATCGTTTTGTTTATGAAAATGTACAATTTCATCATTTTTAGTTTCGGGATTATTTTGAAAAGGAAGGAAATCACCATTGGTAATAATATGCCAAAGATCTAGATCTTTTGACTTCACATAAGTTTCGAATCTATTTTTCCAATAAATAAATCCATCACTTTCAAATAGTGGTGGTCTTTGCATAGATTGCCCTTCTAAATATTTTTCGGATTCCATAGATCGATTCAAGTTTTAAAATATAATTTATTTTAAAATTCTTGTTTAGCGTGGCTCTTGATACCAATTGTAGAAAACTAGAAGGGGGGTTGAATAGTTTTCCGCTTTTTAAATTTAAGGTGTTAAGGTGTTCGTAAACTTTTAGATTCGACTTTATGTGATTTCAACACTTGCACAATATGATCAATATACTTATCTAAACAATCAATAGAATGATATGAGAAAGTAATGTAAGACAAGAGATAAGAGTAAGAACAATCAAACCACAACGCGAGGATTTATAGTGGTTCGGTAACGAAGCACCTCTTCGCCCTACTCCACTCCCCGAGCACCAAACTCGAGAGTTTTCTTCACTATGTCAACAAACTCCCTTATGGCGGAGAAAACCGTACACAACGTTGCTTACACCGATTTACGACACAAAGCTAAATGTCGAGTTCTAATCTTAGCTAGAACCAATCTATCACAACACAACTTCACGACTTGTTCACGACTTCACAACTTCACGACTTCTTCACAACTTCAAGACTTCTTCACAACACTACTTATATCACAACTATCTAGCACTACTTGGTAAGATCACCACGATCTAACTATACTTACAAAGATCGCCAAGATCTAGCAACTACACAACTTTACAAAATTTACAAAAGATTTACAAGTTATGATATGGATGCAATAAGATTGCAACAACACACAAAGGTGTAATACTTCTTCACTTGATGATGGAAGTATTCTTCTCCTGCACTTGAGGAATTGGGATTGGATCACTTGGAAACAAAGCTTTATGATTAAATGATTAAAGGATTTTAGAGAGGATATGTGGGCTATTTTGGGCAGAAAGAATGAGTCCAAAATGTGAGAAAATAGTGAGAAAAGTCCAGTATTTATAGGACAAACTGGGGGAGCGTCTACCTAGGGGCGGTCCCCTTAAAATTAAAGGGGCCGCCCGTGTATTTAAGGGGGCCGCCCTAGACTAGGGCCTCCCCAGTTTGTCTTTTGTGTAAGGGGAATTTTCTGGAACTTTTCTAGCCGTTTTATGTCCGAAAATTTAAATTTCAAAATATTTATTTTGAATAAAACATTTCTTTTAATTATAGAAAATGTTTTGTAATGTTTATAAAAATATTTACAACATTTTATAAAAATTTGAGGTTGAATAAAAATTTCCTTTGATCATAAAATGCATTAAGCATTTATTTATTCATACCTTTAAGTGATATAATTATCGAAATGAAAATTTACTACTAATTACTTGTTTACGTTTAATTTTACATTGAACGTTTTTATATTTTGTGATTATCAAAACGTAAAAATGTGAAAAATATTATTAATGTTTTTAGGCATTATATTTTGTCAACAGTATGATTGATTAAAGTTTGAAATTTTTCATATGCCGAGTATTTTTCAATTAGCGCCATTTTGGATGATGACTACAACTGGTGTTGGTTGGCTCAAGTCTAATAAAGAAAAATGATTCAATTTAATGCCTGTAATAACTTTATATTTTTCTACAAATGATTCAAAGAATGTCCCAATGCCTGTGATAGTAGTGTTGTCAATCTAGTTGATTCTTTTATTTTCCCCATTCATAGATCAATGTTTATTAATAAATTCCTTCAACATCGGATATGGTTCATAAAAAGACGGGTTTGTTTGCTACGCATGCAAGTTCGTTGAATATATGTGCCTTCAATAACTTTATATTATAAAAATTATAAAAAGATAGGTTTGTTTGCTACGCATCCATTAGCCTACGTGGTTTATAAACAAAGGGATTCTGCTTATTTTTGGATGTTGCTTATCCCAGATCAGGATGAAGATAATCAATAACCTAGCTACGTATCAAAGATGGTTACCGGATATCACTTGAAATCGTGTAATCACTTTTCAAAGAAGATTATTCGACCCTATGTCTGGGTATCACGAATACCTCCTTGGGATAAGACCAAGTGTTTGTTCTTGTTCTAGACATAGATCAAGAACCCTTTCGCTTCTATGTGTTTAGGTTTTCTATCGTTTTATCATGCAGTTATATGATCTCCTATTTATAGGAGAATACTCAAAACCCTAGTCAAAGATTTATGAGAGATTATAAGAGATATAATCTCATCCATAAATAGCCTCGTTGATTTCAGGAATAGTGGTTACATGACCACATTAATCGTGGCCATTAAATGTGATTGTAACTTACCATAAGAAACGATCAAATCAGTTACACATCATTGAGTTCATTCAAACATGTTATTCATTCAGTGTCCTGAACCATCGGCCAGCCTGCTGAGGAGCATACCCACAGAAGGTTCAAACTGAAGCAACCCGCTGAGGATACTTCCTTTGATGGATTACTCCCTGATGGTATCCTTTAGCTTATGCTAAAGCCATCAGACTAATGAATGTCCTTCAGTCCAGAGTTCCACTCACTGAAGAGTAACTCACTCAAGTTCATCAGCGACTAGAATTCCATTTTAACTACTATCTGAGTCAGAGTGTTCAGTGACCAATGGATATACACTCCGTACCTCCAGCCCCATTATCCGGTATGAACCGAACCCACAATTGAACTAAATCTCCAACAATCCTTCCCAATTTAGTACAATTTCTTTGAATGAAAAATTAAACATAAACAAACAAGTGCATAAATGAAAATGTCCTGAGGATTGAATTTCTATCTTAGTAATTACACGTTCAAATATTTAAGAATCATGGTGTTCTAAGAATTAAATCCTTCAACCCATTTGAATACCTGAAGGTAAATACACACAAGTTTTCAAACACTTAGAAACTCCTAACGCTATACAAGCCATGTGTCCATATCCAATTCATAAATGTTGTAAGAGACAAAGTCCATGCTCTTTGAGGCGACAAAACCTCAACATTTACATAGGTGGTTCCTCTTTATTCATGCTCATGCTAAGCACTTTTTCAAAGAAATTAACCATTAAGAAGTTATCAACTTCATCCTCCTTTTTAGCAGGTTCCAAGCACATCCTTAGGATGATATGTAAATACATATGCTTCAGTCCACTAAACGTTCAGCTTTCCACATTGAACTCAGCTACCAAGTTTTCTTAGTAGGGAGTTGGGTGTCCTAGCATTCAACGACTTAGTTAGACTTTAATCCCATCCCTTCAACAGACTTTATAACCAAGTCTCTAGCCAGTCCATTCGTCAAGTGATCATCTAAGTTTTGTTGAGACCTCAAAAACTCTATAGATACCACCTCATTCGTGATCAACTCACGAATCATGCTATGCCTAACACCTAAGTGTCTAGACTTCTCATTGTACATCTGGCTATAAGCCTTTGCCAATGTAGCAGCATTATCACAACGGATAAAAATAGGTGTTATAGGTTTGTACCACAATGGAATATCAAGGAGCAAGTTTTTCAACCATTCAGCTTCCTTACTAGCAGCTGCTAGAGCTACAAATTCAGATTCCATTGTTGAACCAGTAATGCAAGTTTTCTTCTTGGAAGCCCAAGAAATTGCACCACCACCAAGCAGGAATACCCAGCCACTTGTAGATGAATTGTATTCAGTGTTTTTATTCCAGCTTGCATCAGTGTAACCTTTCAACACTGAAGGATAGCATGTATAAATCAATCTATAGTCCATGGTTTTCTTCAAGTACTTCAGTACCCGCTGAATTACTTGCCAGTGCTGAGTACCAGGGTTACTAGTATACCTGCTCAGTTTACCCATAGAAAATGCAATGTCAGGCCTTGTACAAGTCATGGCATACATTAAGCAGCCAATCACCCTAGAATACTTAAGTTGAGATACAGCCTGACCATTATTTGGCATCAGCTTCTCACTTGTATCCATAGGAGTAATCACTGAAGTGCAATAAAAGTAATTGAATTTCTTCAGTACCTTCTTAATATAATAAGATTTATAAATTGCTATTCCATTACTTTCATGTTTAATCCTTATACCCAAGATAACATCAGCCTCTCCCATGTCCTTCATAGAAAACCTTGATCATAAAAATTCATTTGTCATGTCAACATGAGCTTGGTCAGTGGCAAAGATCAACATATCATCAACATATAGGCAAATGATGACTTCTTTACCATATTCTTCAAATTTGCTATATACACATTTGTCAGCTTGGTTAAGTAAATAACCATGAGGCAAAACCACTTCATCAAACTTTTGATGCCATTGCTTAGGTGCCTGCTTCAGCCCATATAGAGAATTAATCAGTTTACACACCTTGTATTCATTTCCAGGCATGATGAAGCCCTAAGGTTGGTTCATATAAGCCTCTTCATCCAATTCACCATTCAAGAAAGTTGTCTTCACATCTATCTGATGAATAATCAGACTGTGAATTGATGCCATAATAATTAGCAGTCTTATGGTACTGAAACGTGCCACTGGAGCATATGTATCAAAGTAGTCTATCCCTGACTTTTGTTTAAAGCCTTGAATGACCAGCCTTGCCTTGAACTTTTCAACAATTCCATCTACCTTCAGCTTTCTTTTGAAGATCCATTTGCAACCCAGAGGTCTGCAACATGGAGGTAGATCAGCCAACACCCAAGTGTTGTTGCCCATGATGGAATCCATCTCATCATTAATTGCTTCTTTCTAGAAAACAACATCTTGGGACTTCATTGCTTCATCAAACGTTTTGGGATCATCCTCAATATTAAAGCAATATGAGTGTTGGTCAGACCTAATCCCTTGTACCTTCAATTAAGAATAATTGAAATTCAGTTCTAAAATATTTTGGAGTCCTATGCCTTTTGCTTTTTCTAAGTTTAGGCTCAGGTTGCTAAACAACCTCTTTAGTGACCTTTTCAGGGACCACTGTACCGCCAGAGTCTTTAGTTCCTTTTACTAGGGACCTCTGACTTGGTCTAGGGACTGATGAGAATCTATGCTCATAAAGATAGCATCCCTTGATTTAATGATTGAGTTAATAGCATGTGAATCATTAGGTTCAATAACATATAACCTAAAAGCCTTGGAATGCTTAGCATATCCAACAAAGATGCATTCAATGCCTCTTTCACCCAAAGTTTTTAGCTTTGGATCAGGGAGTCTTACAACTGCCCTACAACCTCAAACTCTAAGATAATTCAGATTTGTTTGGTTTCCTTTTTTGTTCTAGAGTTCATAAGTAATTTCGGTAATATTCTTCCTTTTATTAGGAACCCTATTTAATAAATAGAAAGCTGTTAACATAGCTTCATCCTAGAACTCTTGACTCAGTCCTGAGTAGGACAACATGGAATTAACCATTTCTTTTTGTACTCTATTTTTCCTTTCAGATTTTACTTTTGTGTGGAGTATAGGGATATTCGTTTCTGGGGATAAATACCAACAGACCTTAAAAATACAGAGTACCCATGTTACTTACTCCCATATCAGTCCTAAATCTTTTGATTTGGGGCTTGTTGTATTTCAACTTCAGTTTTGAATATCTTGATTTCATTTTTATGCTTCATCCTTAGTATGTAATAAATAAACATAACAAAACCTAGAAGCATCATCAATAAATGTCACAAAGTATTTATTATTCCCTACTGAGGGAGTAGCAAGCAGATCACATAAATCACTGTGGATCAGATCTAAAACTTCAGTTTCACATTTTTCATTTTGAAATGGTTTTTTGTTATTTTGTTCAGGATGAAAATTGTTTTTTATGACAAGTCTTTACTCTTTTTTAGTGTCCATGTCAAAAGCTAGATTATCTGTCCTTAGACATATCAATGCATCCTCTTAAGTAGACATGTCCAAATCTAGCATGCCAATAAGATTGAATCAGTCTATTAGAGGTTGAACATAAAGGCTAAAGCAATATTATATTAACAATATTAAGCAATGTATCAAATAGATTGCTTACTTGATCTCGTAGTATACCAAGCAACAATGACATAATTCTGAATAAAGTTTACTTTGATCTTAAGGATGGGTGGAGGGATATATAGTGAGGTGGGAGGTGAAGTATTTATAGCTTCAATTGCTTGTTGTAGATTAATCTCAAGGAGATTAGGATGAGTGTTGACAGTTTAGTGCATTTGGTTTTGAGTTGGATTTGAGAAGGTGAAGAAGATGAAGATAGAGTGTTTGTTGTTGTTATTGGTGAGGTTAGGTAGTGACCTATTTGTAGAGGACGAGGTGGTGATGGGTGTAGATTATGAACTTTGTCTCAAGGTTAAGGATAGGCTTTTTGTATTTTCGTGAGTAAGCACAGGGGATTTCTAGAGGATTGACATTGAGATTTTGTGGAGAAATGTGAGGGTATAAGAGAAAAATGATGTTTATATAGAAGAATTTTAGGAAAGGAGTGTGGTGTTTGAGAATAAGATTTAAGGTGTGTTTGGTTTAGAAGGGAAAGATTGGCTGAACCTAATGGGAATAGGGTCAAAGTTACAGATAAAGAGGAGACAGTAGAATTTCGTGGTTCCTCCTGAGGGCGGTCCCTTATATTAGTGGCGGTCCCATTTATGTTAGGGAGCCGCCTAATATTTAAGGGGGCCATTTTCTGGAGAATCGCGAAATTTTCCAGAAGTTTAATCCTCTTTCAGAGTATTTAATAAGGGTTGTTGAGTAAGGGAGTGTCTATGCCTTTCATCAAATCAATGAATCCACATAATATATCTGAAAGGAGGAAGTATAAATCTTGGTAACGTGCAATGGTTGAAGATATAAATGACTTAAAGGTCTACTAAATGTCACATAGCAAGCATGAAATGATAATGTAGACACATTATACACGTACTAGTTTTATCATTGATAGAGGTTTCAAGATAATATTAAATAGTAATAATATAGTACGTATCTCTTGCAATATTATAGAAAAATATTTCAACCATCATTTATATCAACACTTGAAACTTCTTCAGAAGTACTGTAGATATTGATTTAAGAGAGTAGGATAAACCCAAAGTTTCAGGGCATGGCCAGATGATTTGTATTTATTTTTTCGTAGATGAGTGATTTATTTTTGATTAATGTGTTCATTATAGAAGATTAGCAATCATTCTATATGGCATTGGAGAATTTGGTTGATTTTTAATCTTTTCAACTTGTTTGGTTTGAAAGTAGGCAAAGTTGAAAGGAGTACTTGTCTTAATGCAATTAATCTTGTTGACCTGATGATTGCAGAGTATAGAAATGGTGAGTCATTTTGAGTGCCAAAGGCTATTATCTCTGAATGATTCATTCCAAGATATTTGTATGATGAAGTTTTCCTTGAGGATGTTTGTTTGGAAAAAATGTTTTATCGTTGTTGTAACTGATTGGATTATTTCCTTTGGTGTTGGATGTAGTGTGTTTGATAAGGTGTGTTTGACTCTTGATTAGTTTGTTTTCAACGAGGTCGAGGAGAGGGTTCTTCAGAGTATGAAAATTAACCTACACATGGTAAGGCGAGAGGAATTGAGGCAAATGACTCGAGTGAGAACTTAAATGTTCTTTTCAATGCCCAAAATGTTAAGAAGAAGTTTAGATTGTCATCTTTGGTAATTTCTATTAAGGAATAAAATTCAAGTAGAAATATTGGACAAATTTCTTCATGGAGTTCATATATTTTCAAAAGTTTGATGACTTGAAAAAGGGTTTGAATATTATCGTATTTAGTGGATTCAGGAGATATAGGGCGACCTTCATGGATTGACCTACATTCTAGGTTTCGAATGATGGGTTTTAGGATATCAGGAATATATGTTTCATTTTGAGATTGTTGGTAGTTGATTTTGTGTATCGTAATTCATCTTTCAAAGTCATTTCACAACTGAAAATCTTTAAGATGTTGTGAATGATTATAGGTGTTGATGTTATCTTCAATTTGTGTTTTAATGGGTGATTTTGAGTTTTTGAGTGGTTGTGTTTGTGTTCGTCACTTGCAGAGAGGAAGGGGTGTTTTGTTTTGTGTTGGTTTTTAGTGAATGAAAAATTTTTAGTAGTGTTAAAAGATAGGAGTTGCTGCATGGCGCGTTCTTATTGCCTGGCTAGTTCCCAAAATATATTAGGGGGTCGCCTATGGTATAGGGGCCACCCTCAGTAAAGGGTTTTGACTCAGTTTTTGACGAAAATTTTACGAAGAAGAGTGACATCTTAATTTGCATTTCTCAAATTAAAAATGCTTAAAGTACTTCGGATGAAGTATTCAAGTTGTCACGACACGGAATGAAACACGGACTAGAGTTGAGACAGAAGAAGGAGAAAGCGGACTATTTGATTTATGAATTGTGTTTCTCATTCTTAAACCAAAGTCAATAGATAGTTAAACGGTTCACGTTTAAGGGGTTTAGTAAGATATGTCGGCAGATATTGTCGAAAACGACACTTTTTCGATTGAGATATGTCCTTTTTGGACATTATCACGAAGAAAGTGGTGACGAATTTTGATGTGTTTGGTACGAGAATGTTGCATCGGGTTTTTGCTAAGGTCAATCGCGCCTTTGTTATCACACATGATGGGAACGTCGTCGAGTCGTACGTCGTAGTCGATGAGAGCTTGTTTCATCCATAGTGCTTGTTGACATGCCTTTCCAGGGCTTACGATTCGGCCTTCGGTTTTTATAGTGGATATAGCAAGAGCGGTTTGTTTCTTTGAGAACCAAGATGTCAAACAACATCCCACGAACGTACAAATACCGCTAGTGCTCTTTCGGTCCACATAATCTCCCGCATGATCAGAGTCGGCATATACTACGGTTTCTATGCCGGTCCCCTTAGGATACCATAATCCTAGGTAAGTAGTGCCACTTTAATGTATCAGTTTTTAGAAGAGATTACGCTCTAAACGCTCAAGGTGAGGAGTTTTGCGGAGCCTCTAAGAAGCGGGCACAAAGGCAGACACTAAAATGATATTAGGCCTAACTTGCCGTTAGGTATAAATAACACTACCTATCATGCTCAATACTTAGGTACTTATCTACCGACTCACAACTATTCATCTTTTGTGAGTTTTAGTATCGGAGGAATGGGGGTTTTTTCATTGGTTTAGATCTCTTCTAGACAAATATTTCTTAGTATTTCTTTTAAAATATAATGTACTTAGATTGATTAAAGAAGAAGATACATCTTCCATTTGTTTTATTTGTAGTCCAAGGAAGAAGTTAAGTTCACCCATCATTGCTCATCACGAACGCTCATGCATGATTTAGGCAAAATTCATCACACATGTCTTAGACTAGTCAAACCGAATTAATGTCATCGACATTATTTGAACAATGATGAGGGGGGGGGGGGGGGGGGGGGGGGGGTGATTTGAAATTTTTTTCTTAGTAAAAAGAGTGTTATCCATTCCCATTTTATATTCATGTTTAATAAGGAAAGCTTTTAATCTATCATACCAAGCTTTGGGTGCTTGTTTAAGACCATATAAAGCTTTCTTTAATTTATAAACATGATCTGGTTTTTCGAAATCAATGAATCCCGAAGGTTGTGCCACGTATACCTCCCATTATTGCTAAACAGTTTTAGGACAATGCACTTTTTACATCATATTTGGAATAGTTTCTTTTTAATCTAAGGCTCAAAGCATAAGCTAATAATATCATTAATTACTCAAAGTTTAGCAACTGGAGCATACGTTTTATCATAATCGATGCCCTCTTGTTGATTATATCCTTGAGCAACTAACCTAGCCTTATTTTGAGAAACAACACCGTTCTTGTCTAACTTATTTCTAAATACCCACTTAGTTCTTATGATTGTCATATTCCTAGGTTATGAAAATAATACCAACGTCGTTAGGAAACGAATTGATTTAATTTCTTCATGCATGGCGACTAGCCACTTTATCTATTAACGCTTCATTCACTTTTAGTTCTATAGTTGATATTAAACAAATATAAGATACTTTGGTTTTGGGCTTGGTGAATAGAGTTCTTTGGTTAAGGTTTTTTATAACATTTTCTAAAGGGAATGTTCCTAAATTTCTTAATATTGACTATTTCGTCAATTTCTAAAGTTTCATCCTCAACAACATTTTCTAGGTTTTTCTTTTCGGTTTTCCTAATGGCTTCTTCTTCATCTAAGTCATCATCCATGTGACACCCGTGATTTAATCAGGTTAGTAATACCTTTATAAATGGTTAAGAGTTCGTTAGTGTCATTCTTATGTTGTTTTTGTGTATATATATCATGTGAACTAAGTGGTTTGAATAGGTGCATGATATCATTTTGAGGTGTATGGGCATCTCATTTTGAGTGTGTTTGTGTTTGGTGATAAGTATTCCATTCGTTCATGAATAGTGATAATGAAAAGTAATGGCGTATAGCATGCAATGCTACGTCAATGATTTTGGTGATTTGTGTTAAGAGTTTATGGGAAATGTAGCATAATGGTAATAAGTGAAGTGAGTGAAATTTGGATAATTATAGTAGACTTTCTAAATATAGAAAGTGAAAAGTGAAATGAAAAGTTATTTTTAGAAAGTTAAGTAATTGCGTTTATGTGAAAGGTTTACCAAAATTAGCTTAGGTTTTTATAAGAACTTAAGGTAATGAAGATAATTAGTAAATAAATAAATAAATAAATAAAAATAAATAAATATAATTAAAAAAGGGGGGGGGGTGCATCCGGTTTTAGAGAAAAAGAGAAAAAAAAAGAATTTGAGTCCTAATCTAGTTAGGAAAGTATCTTGGAATTATCTTAAATATTAATACCAAAACCTTTGCTCCCCTTGATTTTTGATAGTTACCAAAGCCGAATTTTCAAGAAGAAGGAAATTTTTATTTAATCAAGAACAAGTTGGTATTTAATTTGTGATTCAAGAATCAAGGTTTAGGTCTGTTTCATTATGCTTTTGTTTAGTTTTTCTTTATATTCATTGTAACAATTAATTTGATGGATCTTTATAGATATTAAAAACTTTTGTAATTAAAGGATTGTTTTAATCATGTTAGAATGTTTAGGGTTTAATTAGGATCTTATTGATGTAAACGGTTAGGCTTTTTCGCCGTAATTGTGATTTAGTGTTGAGCAGAATTTAGGGTTGTGTTAAATTGATGATATCTAGATGATTAAAACGTGTTTTGATATGATTCCAGTGCCTAAATTGTAGTTCAAAGAGTCTATTTTCCAAAAAGTCTGGCCTCGATTGATTTTGAGTTCGGGAAGTTAGTCAATTGTATTAAACAAGAAAAGTTGTCAAAAAAAAAAAAAAAATTCTTAATAAACAGGTCAAATTTGGTCATGTTTGGGAAAGGTAAAAACCTACCTTAAATGTGGAATTAAGGTTAACCAATCCAACAGGGGTTAGTTCAATTATATATATAAAGTTTACCTCTAGAAAGGAGAGCTTCTGATTGTGTGTCTAAGTATGATATTTAGGGCCATACTTTTTAGTGTGCAATCAGATCCGAATTGAGACAGTTTTGAAGTTTGATTTTATTTGTGATAGTTGTGCATGTAATGGGTATTTTGGAATCACAAGCGACAAGCTAAGTTGGACCCAAATCAACCCGACCCTATAACACCTTATCGGGTTCGGGTCGGGTTCGGGTCAAATCATTTGACACCCCTACTTTTCAGTGTCTATGTCAAAAGCATGGATTAACCCATCCTTAGACATATCTTGCATTCTCTTAAAGTGGACATGGCTCAGTCTAGCATGTCATAGGATTGAATTATTCAGTTTAGAGGTTGATGTGGTATATCCTATATCATAACACGGGGTCGATTCTTGGATTTGGCTAGTTTCTAGAGAGAGAAACACTAGAGAGAATATTCTAGAGAGAGAAAATGTATTTCTTTGTAAATGAAATAATAACTAGCTTGCCTCTTCCAAAGTTGGAAGAGGCTATATATAGTACTTACAATATACCGGGTATTCGTACCCGACTTAAAACCGAAAAATGTACTATTAACTATTAAACTACGAGCTATAATAAACAGTAAAATACACGGGGTGACCGAGTCTTTTTCTAATATCTAACACATGGATTATACGTGACTATTGTATGTTGTGAGTTACATGTTTTGTGATGTGATATTGAGAATTGTGAACTACATCCGGGGGGATCACCTGCGGGTATTCGTGGCCTGTTTAGAGGATGATATTGTGGCCTAGCGGGCAGGATGGTTACTTTTATAGTATCCATGTCCTGGGCGAAGGGGGTAACCACAGGGACCTGGTCCGATATGAGACGTCTTGTAGTCGTTTGCTAGTTATTTGTGTGATTGATTGGATTTGCATGTTAGCCTGTATGATAGTTCATCTATTGTCCTGCAATGTTTTCTTTATTATCACAGTAATTTACAATTGGATTTGATTTTCGTGTCTTAAACCTATGACTCTCACCAACTTTATGTTGACGTTTTTAAGCATCATTTTCAAGTGAGTATCGTGATGATAAGAAGGATGTTAGGAAGAGTGGCTAGAGAGACCTAGGCATTGCTTGTGGAGTTGTCTTTTCTAGTCTTTTCATTTATGATATTTGTTTTGATTGTTTACGTTAAATTTGTTGGAGATTGTTAGTATTTTGGATTGTGTTGTTTCATGTAAAGACATTACGTTATAATGCAAGACTAACCTTTATCTTGTGTGGGATATGTCATGACACATATTGTCCATGTGAATTTTCCTTTCATTTAGATGTCTCCAATAGAAGACACCATTGTGTTGTGCATGATTCCATGATATTAACGCCTCGTAGTGTCGCTTAGTCGTGGGTGTGACAGATGGGTATAATGAGTCCAATTGGTTTATAGAGAAGTAGGTGGTTGAGCCTAGACTATAACCTAGGGGTCCTTCATGTAGATGCATTTAGGGCTTAAGTGTTTAATGCTATACCTGCTATGCTTCCCCTCTATTTTTCATAGCTTATATATCTTGTATTTTGCTAAGTTGTCATTGAGTTATTTTGCCTACCCTTATCTGGTATGATATGTATTACTTTCTTAGTATTTTAGCTATGTTTTTTCCCCTCTTGTAAGAAGTCTCGTTGGGGAACTATTTTCCCAACTGTACTTAAGCATTATAAGGATCCATAAGAGGAGCCTCTTGTGGAACCGAAGGAGATAGGATAGTTGATCGTTTGTCGGATGCGCGTAGTAGGGCGGGACCCGCAGAGTTAGGTGATTCTTGCGGAGGCAAAGTCAAACCCAAGCGAGGCCCATCATAAGTTTATCCCGTCCTTTACCTCATCATGTTGTTATTGATTATTTCTTTCGGATCTTTCGTATTTTGGGAGTTGTTGCTAGATTTTTGTTCCTTTATATCATTTTGATTTTATTTTGATATAAAGTATAGTATTAATTGATAAAGCATCCATTAAGTGTTATTTTGATGTTTAAGATGTGTAATGTGCTAATGTGCTCAAGTGTGAATGCTGATGGAAAATTGGCTAATCTTGGAAGTAAGTACAGCTGTGAAAGGAGGCACTTTATAATTAGGTTGGCCAACATAATATAAAAGCATCCACACACGTAGACTTGGTGACCATGATTGCCCAATTTAGTTGTGGTTTGGGTTGTAAGTGGTAAGGTATATGTTTTGTTTTTTGATATGTGTATTCATGATAATGATGGTCGTATGGTTATAAGAATTATTCTCTTACCCTAATTGGGAAGATATTTTAAATTGAGTTATATAGTAGTAAGTTTCTTATCTAACTAGTATTTGCTAATGCAGTTCAATTGAGTTGTATAGATAGTAAGTTTCCCTTCTATCTAGTATTTGTGGGTGGTATTGCTATTATAGAGGTTGCTCGTTTGCTCGGTTGTTTGTTCGGATTTCCTAAGTCTAAGCTTAGCATCCTTTCATCGTACTTTGTTAGTAAGGATACCCGATTTTTCCTATTCGACGTCTTGATGTATATTGGTTGTTCGGATCTGCTCTTTCGGATATAGGCGCGTTTTGTTAGTTCTTTCGTTGCATTGATTACTCGTATGAGTATCAAACATTTCTTTTAAGCACTAATTGTTCCTAACATATTAGTGTGGATCATTACTCCCTTGGTTGTATATCCCTTGGTTTTCGTAACCCATTGGCGACGTGTTAGTATCGATGCTTTTAGGTTTGCTCTGTTGATCGTTATTTTGGATAAGACCTTACGTTTTCTTTTGAGTACGTAACGTCTTGCATGAGTTTTCTTGTACGAGTTCGTTTGATTTTATTTTGAGTATATGGTTCCTGGTATTTTCTTTCGTTTTCAAACAATAGAATTGTGTTAGAGTCTGTACGGTGTTTTACGATCCCTTTTGGTATTATGGTGTCCTTTGTTTGAGTAACATATTTTATAATTGATGTCTAATTATAAAAGCCCTTTTGAAGTATTGTGTTAGTGTTTGGGAAAAACTGTGTTTAAAATGATCTTTGTAAATAGAATATGTTTAAATGGCCTATGCAAATAGGATATGAAAATTGTTGAGTGGTTAAATAAATTTTATTTTATTATAAAAAGCAGGTTTAAAGTGATTCATAGTGGTAAGGTACGATACACCATTAGATAACCATCTCTAGATTTTTATGACAACCAGAATGAATTTTATAAAGATTACATTTAAGACAATTTTATTTATTATTTAAAATGATTTTTATACTTAAAGTGACTTTCTTTATTTTAAATTGATTTTTATAAAAACATTATTTAATTTGGTCTTTCGAGTAAAGTCGATAATTGGTATAAGAATTTCCGTCTTTCGTATTGATTTTTTTATGTGTTCTTTTGTCGTGGTACGCCTGTTGATTTTTTTTCGTTCGCGTGTTCACTCGGTACATATACGTATCCTTTCTTTCAAAGGATTCTTATGTCATTTGATCCACGTCTATTTGCATATGTGGAATCTCCTATATGCATTCTAGCCTTTGACTCGATATTCGTTTGTTATCCTATTCGATTGTTCGTAACCCTTGGAGTTCGTTGATACCGTTGAGTCGTGGAAGCTTTGATGTGATTGTGGGAATGGACTGGTTGTCCAAGAGGAAGTTTGTGATAGTATGTCATGAGAAGGTGGTTAGGATACCGTTGGAAGGTGATGAGATACTTCGGGTTCATGGTGAACGTACTCAAGGAGTCGTGAAAACCTTAATGAACACAAAGGTAGATGAACCAAAATTGAGTGATATTTCCGTCGTACGAGATTTTATTGATGTGTTTCCAATAGATTTATCGATGAACCTCCACAAACGTACAGGTTGAGTTTCCACATATATTTGGATCATGGTGCTAAGCCTAGTTGCGAAGTCTCTATATCGTCTTAGCAACCTTGGAATGCATAGAATTGTGTGCTGACAACTTCGAGAGTTGCAGACAAGGTTTCATACGACCTAGGCATTTTCCGTGGGGAATGCACCAGTGTTGTTTGTTAAGAGGAGTGAATGTTAAGCATGGAGTCATTTGAAGTAGAGTTGGAATTAATGAGGATGGAGAAGTTGTTGTATGCTAAGAGGTTATAGTGTGAGGCAGTGAAGAATTAGGAAGTACCTACGACGCCCATAGAGATTTGATTATCTTTTAGGATTGGCAGGTTTACCTACCTACGTTTCATCGCAAAACTTTTTCTAAGATTGTTAAACCCATTACTTCCCTAACTGAGAGGAATCAGAAGTATGAGTGGGGTGCAGAATGAAAAGAGGCTTTCCAGACTTTGAAGAATGCTTTTTGTGATGCTTCGATAAATCGAATGTAGTGGTTGATGCGTTGAGTAAAAAGGGAGAGTGAAACTAAGACGAGTAAGAGCAATGTCCATGACTATCCAGTCAAGTGTTAAGGATAAGATATTGGCTACTTCAAGTGAGACGTCCAAGGTACCCCCCCTCACTCACACCGCTAGCAGAAATGCAGCGTAACCTGGTCCAAAAATGGAAAAGAGGGCTGATGAGGTAGTATTTATGGATTTAAAATTGTATAGTAAGTTATGGTATGAAATCGTACAATTAGGTAAGGCAAATGTGGTGACTGATGCGTTAAGTAGGAATGAACGAGTGGAACCTAGACGTGTTCGAGCGATGGCTATGGCCATTCAGTATGGAGTAAGAGGAATGATACTGACAGCCTAAAGTGAGGCGTTCAAGCAAAAGAGCACACTCGCAGAAATACTACATGGTTTAGATCAACAGATGGAAAGAAAAGGAGACGGGAGTTTGTATTTTATGGATCATATTTAGGTTCCATTGGTAGGAAGTGAACATTCGGACGAGGCCCTGCATCAAGTTATTGGTACTTCGGGATCGGAGAAGAAGTTCTATAACATTGGAGACATGTATTGGTGGCCCATGAATAGAGAAGGATTTGCTATCTTTGTTAGCAAATTTCGGATTGTTTAAGAGGTGATGTTTGAAGACTGCATTGGTCAAAGACTTTTGGATTGCTGCTAACTAGCCTGAGAGACTTGAGTGAATAATGAGATAGATCACCATGAATTTTATCACTAAATTTCCCTAAGATCAAAGTAGTGTGTATGATTGTGCATTTGGGTTGATGGTCGATAGAAATGACCAAGTTAGCTCTTTTTCTAGCTACACTAGAAGATTTCATGATGCGAAGTTGGCAAAGATGTATATTGATGAGATAATAGCATGGAATGGATTTCTTGCGTTGATCAACTCTGATTGAGATGGAGGATTACATCGTGCTTTTTTTTCCTTTGACCTTTTTTCCGTAATTTTCTTCTTACCCCCCCTCTTTTGGCAGACGCTGCAGAAAGTGTTAGAGACACGATTGGATTGAGTACTGCTTAGCATCCTCAGCGGTATGGACCAAAGTGAGCGTATTGATTCAGACTTTGGTGAAGTTATATGAGGGCATGTGTTATTGTTTTGGTTGTTAGGTTATTCATTACGACCCTTTTGGTGTGCTCGTTTGAAGCTTGTATGATTGAAATGTAGGTGTTGTTTATGGGCAAGATTGGAGAGAGTAGTTTGAATCGGGCCTGAGTTAGGTAGTACTTAGATACGCAGTTAAGTAGTATTTGATCAAAGAAACGCTCAAAGCGAGCAAGAGACCGTCAAAAGAGATTATGATGATATAGACGCAAAACCGTTTAAAGTTTGAGTAGGAGATCGGGGTTATGCTAAAACGTGTCGCTTGGAAAGGTGTAATTCGCCTTTGGGGAAAAAGGGTAAGTTAGCACCGACGGTATGTGTAGGGCCATTTGGAGGATTATTGAAAGAGTCGGTCATGTAGACTTGTCGGTTGAGATTGCCTAAGGTAATTGAGTAGAGTACATGACACGTTTTATGTGGTCAAACCTAAAAACATATCTAGCGGATGCCATAGTCTGCTTGTGCATTTGGATGTGATCAAGGTTGAAAAAACTCTCGTTTTGTTGAGGAACATGTTGAGATTGTAACCGTGAAGTTAAGAGGTTAAAATGTAGACAGAATGGTGGTAGTTAACGGTCTATTTGGGCTGAAAAGCGAGGTCTTTAGGACTTAGGTAAACTGAGTAATCCACAATTGTTCGTTGAGCAAGGGATTCATTGGAGTTTTTAGTTAAGTTGGTACGTATGTTTCTTATAGACCTAGTATGCCTTTGATGTGTTGGTGTTGATTTTGGTTTAAGTTTTTTTATGAATAAACTCGATGTCGAGCCGATTTTTCAAAAAACGTTAGGCTTTGTAACACTCTTATAAATTGGTTAAGACAGTTCTTGGTTTGATGAGTTGCCGAGAACGGGTTGTAAAATGACGTTGTTACACAACTCCTTAAGGTTTTTGACGAGTCCTCCTTGGTATGTGCGTAATTACACATACCTTTTTCCATTATTAAAACGGACTTTAAATGACAAAAAAGTACCAAAGTACATTGTATTTGTTTCTTTTGCTTTTTGAATTATGCAGGACGGATATTCAAAAAGTAAGCCAAAAAAACGATCAAAACTAAGAACGGCTGGAAAAGACAAAAGTCAATCAGAAGCCAAAGTCAGGCAAAGTCAAAAGTCAGACCACATGAAGACAATAAAACTTGAGGATATATATGCCAACCTTCAGTTGTGTTACAAATAGACAAGGGCTGAAATCGAAAATTGAGGTGTGAAGAACTCCCAAACAAACCCACAAAATAAAACCATCCTCTGTAGTGTGTTAGTTTTCTACTCCATCCCACCACCCCCTCCCCAACTTTATTATTACTTTAGGGGCCAGTTCTTCCAGACCCCTAAAAGTTGTATCATAAAAGGGGCAAAATTTGCAATAAAGATATAAGAGATGAGGGGCCAAAGTTGCCAACCTTCCTAAACTCTATCTTTCCCGCCCAACAAAATCCAGGTACAACTTAAGGATGTCTTCCATACCTCTTCCTAAAACCTCAACACCCTAGATAAATCATTTTAACCACTCCACTATTCCCCCCCCCAGCTGTATAAGTGCCATGTTGGCAATCCCTCACCACTTTCCAAGCTTTTCAATGGCTGTGATTGACTCCAAAGAAGCACAAAAGAAATTAAAGGCTGGGATTTGTTTTAGAATCACCTCACACAACAAGCACACTTTGTTTTTGCTCTCACATAAGAAGCACAGTTGGAAGTCCCAAAGAAGAAGACTTCGGCTATAAATAGAGTCTTTTGTAAACTTTAGAACCAGAGTTTTTTAACGAATTCTTAATTTTAGAATATCTTAGCTTAATTTTCAATATATCTTAGCTTATTTCAGTACTTAAAGTCATTTACAGCTTTTACTTTCAGCTTTGTAACACTTTCAAGTTTTAATGCAAATTTGAGGTTTTAAGTCAATTTACAATTCCAAGTATTAAGTTTCTTAATTGTGCTATTTTGTGTTCAAAAAAGGCTCTCAATACAGCTTGTTTATAAGCTGCGTTAATTAAGTAAACCTAAAAAGTTAATTAGTTAAGAGAAAATCACAAAAAAAATCACTCTCAAAATACACATAGGCTTATTGTATGGATGATAAGCAGTTCTGGATGGGCTTATGGACACTACTTGCTTTTTTATACTAGCTTAGGCTTGTAGATTCTTGGTTTAACCTGTTTTTTGAGCAAGGGGTGTTTGTAAGTTTCCTCTTTCTCTTGTTTTTATTATTTATGCAAGATACTGATTATAGTGCTTAGTTGTTAGTTTAAAAGTGACTTATGCACATTTCCTAGTTAATACTGTTAGTTATGAGTTAAAACTGTTAGATTTGTTTCAGCTTATTAAGTGCTTTATTCTGATTGAAGTCTGATTATAAGTGTCTTATTTTTTTATTTGATATCGGTTTTTAATAAATTTAGGATCAAATCAGCTTAATATAAAAAGAAAAAATGATTTTGAAAACTTTAAGGGGGTATTTTCCAACTAGCAGTACTACCATAGTTAGTACTGCGATAGTTAACTTTTGAACTTTTCATGCTAGCAGTACTAACTTAAAGCTAGCAGTACCTAACTCAAACGTGTAACATATCCCCCATCGACTACCTACAGTCTATGCGAGTTAGTACGGTTAGTTAAAACATGTTAGTACTGGTGGTTCATTGTAGCTTTCTCGGCTTATTATTTCCGGCTCTTATTTAAGAACATTCCTTAGCTTTTTTGAGTAGATTAAACCCATTTTCCTTTACTGTCTTTAAGAGTAAGCTTATTTAAGTAGCTTATTTTCCTTTGCAAAATATTTTCAATAGTTTATCAGTTTGTAGCTTTTTAGCTCATTTGCCATTCTAGTTTATTCTAGTTGCTTATTCTTATTCCTGAAGTACTTATTAGGGTTAGGTAAATATCTGTTTTAGCTTATTTGCTTATTTTTTGTTTCATTGAGTTTTGTTAAAGCTAGTAGTACTAACTCCAAGTTAGTACTGATAGTTAATACTGTTAGTGGATGTTGCTAGTTCTGCTGAGTTCTCATGCTTAACATTAGTATTTAATCACTGTGAAGTTGTTATTAGTGATAGTCTAGCATATTGTGTTTTGTCTTAGTTTATTTGGAGCTTATTGTGTCTTAGTTTTAAAAGTTTTAAGTGTTTGCTACTATTCTAGCTTTTTAGCTTGTTCTGCTCATTTTTTCCTTGTTATTTTTTGTGTGCATTTGCCTATTAGGTTTAGTGCACAAACCATAATCCAAATCTTTTGTTCAATTCATCAAAAATCATCAAGCATCAATCCGTAATTCGATTTTCCATTAAGCCTCGTTGGGACATACACGTCCGGAGATCACCTATATTCTGCTTCGCTTTCATTGATTTTGTGGATCCTGATCCTTGTTATATATTTATATATGTTTATATTTATTGGTATATATTAAGGGGTGAGATCGACCTAGCCAATTTTTGGCGCCGTTGCCGGGGTGGCTGAAAAAGATTATCGTTACGTTTGACAATTTGTGTTGAATTTGTGAATATTTTCTTCAATTAAAATATAAAAAACAAAAAAAACATTTTCCATAAAAAGAAATAAAATTCACAAATTGGTAAAAATACCAAGTTATAATATTCTTAACTGAGGTATTATCATAATAACTTCCGGTGAACTTGTTGGTTCCCAACTCGAACAAAAGATAAAGAAGACCCACATGGTCTGCTTAATCTTGTTCAAAACAAGCAATTTTTCGGACACGATAAAGAAGACACACATGCTCACATCCGATATTTCAATAAGATCACTTCTACGATGAAGTTCTCGAACGTCCCGAGTACGCCGGTTAAGCTTATGCTTTTCCCGTTTTCCCTCGAGGGAGCAGCCCGGATTTGGCTTGAAAAAGAGCCCCCTCGATCGATTCTTACATGGGATGATCTTGTTTCGAAATTCATTAACAAATTCCTCCCTCCCTCTAAAACAACAAATCTTCGAAATGAAATCACAAGATTTCAACAAAAATTTGATTGAAACATTTATGAGGATGGGACCGATTCAATGATCTTCTTGGGGCATGCCCGCATCATGGGTTTTCAGAATTGCATCAACTTGATACATTCTATAATGCCTTAAACACAAATGATCAAGATTCATTGAACTTGCTAGCGAGTGGTAACGATTCTGTATAAATATGCCTCGAGAATGCCTAAAACTCATCGAAAGGCAAGTCAAAAGTTCGTCATTTCACGATAGCAAGGCCATTGTTTCACAAAGGTGAGTATGAACTGTTCCCCACAAGAAGTTTCATTATGATATTGCTTGAGACTGAAGATATGGTTAGAGCATGATTCTCGATAAGAAAAACCAACTCAGCTTCCGTTCCTGTAAAAGCAGTCGAGCCTAAGTTGTGTAAACTGTGTGGGGGGGGGTCATTCTTACCAAAATTGTACGGCCACCGAGGGAACCATTTTATCGTGACAATATCCAAGAATACGTGTCACAAGCCGCCGCAGTTAACTACAACCAAGGGAATGCCAGTTACCGACCTCAGATGGTTGCAAACCAAATTCGACCTCCCGGTTTTCCTCCTATGCAAAACCATCAAAACAACCAAAATCGGGGGATCAATTTCAACCAAAATCGGGGGAACAATTTTAACCAAAATAGGGGTAATAATTTCAATCAAGGACAAGTTTACCAACCCCAGATTAATCAACCCCCGACTTTTCAAGCTCCAGCTTACCAAGCTCCAGTTCCACCAGCACCAGGTGTGTCTAAGCCCGATTTTGATAACTACGTCAAAGCTAATGACGCGGTTATGCAAAATATGCAAAATCAAATGGCAAATATAACGGACCTGATCACCAAATTCCGACTGAAATAGTATACCGCTTCTACTTCGTGCTCGGGATTCTCTTCAAGCAACAACCATTGCTAATACCGAAAGGTGATGGAAAGCATCACTACCCGAAGTGGTGTTTCCTATAATGGACCTCAAATTTCTTCTCCTCCTAAAGAGAAGGAAAAATGAAACCCGATGTGACAATATCGATACGGTGCTGGGGGGTGCAACCAAGCACCGAAAACATCCAACCTCCGGTGGTCCAAACTAATGACCAAATTGGTGAGCCCGTTGTTGCTTCAAAGACTAAACCAACCTTGCCATATTCCTATCAAGGGCCATCAAAGAAAAGCTCGTGAAAAAGACGATCTTCTAGCTTTAAAATTTATGGTGATTTTTCGGCAATTCCAGTTTCGAGCTAAGTTTCGCGGCTCGCTCTCATTCACATGCCCAAATTTGCACAATGTTTAGAAAGCTCACTAATGTCAAAAGATAAAGTTGATGGAGTTGACTCCAAAGACACGCTGGTGAACGAGAATTGTGCTCGGCCGGTTATCCTAAAAAAGTTTCCGATGAAACTTGGAGCCCCCCGGCTGATTCTTTATACCGTGTGATTTTACGGAGATGAATGATGCTTAGGCATTGGCGAGTGTCTTGGTGCAAGCATCTACCTAATGCCTTCTCCATTTGGAAAGAACTAAGTCTCCCAGGCTTTGACCAAAACCCGAATGATCTTTTGTGAACTTGCCGACCGAACGATTTCTACTCAACTGCATCGCGAGGATGTTTTCGTGAAGTTGGAACATCTTCTTGACCTAATGGCAGATTTTGTGGTCGCTTGGTTTACGTTGCCTGATACTCTGGTTCCCCTAATCTTAGGAAGGACCTTCTTTAAGGACGGCAAGTTGCCTTAATAGACGTTCATGGTGACAAATGGACCACTTAGACATGATGACCAATCTGTGACCTTCATCAAAGGTTGGTGATACTAAGATATTTCTTCATACAATATCATTGATTCGATTTAACCGATTTACAGTAGATGTTATTGACATTGCTTGTGAAGAATTTATTCAAGAAGTACTTGAACTTTCTTAAAAGTGGCAATCCCACTTTTAACTTCGGATCTTTACCGATCCGATTCTAGCTCTCCATTCTTTCATTCCTACGGAGGAAGTGATCAGGAAGTGATTTTCTAATGGAGAGATCGATGAAATTTCTTGAACATGATGATTCAATACCACGGGTGTTGACGAATTATCGTTCTGAGGGAGAACTGTTTTACTTGAGGAATTGTAAGTGTAATCAATAGTGACCCCAAAATATCCCCTCCATCACCAGTTTGTGATATAATGTACCTGAAGAGATTAAATTTCATGTGAAGTTCCTGCCGGGACCTTGAACTCAAAGACGTTTACCATCCCATCTTGGTATGCATTTTTGTGAGGGTGATGACAATATACCGTTCTAATCGCTAAAAACTGAAAGATGATGAATAAAACCGCCAGATTTTAGGTTCTTAAGTCACCAAACATGCCATTGCTTGGGAAAAATTTTGATATTAAGGGGGTAGTTCCACAGTTTTGCACCCTTAAGATTTTTGATGGTAGGAAAATACCAAAACCCGTTAGTTCAACATAGAGAAGGGTTTTAACCCCAAACATCCATGAGGTTATTAAGCAGTAAGTTATCAAACTTCTTGATGCAGGGTTAATTTTACCTTCTCTGACAGCCCTGGGTGGCCCGGTTCATTGTTGTCCCCTAATTGAAGGGAGGATAAAGTGTGTGAAAAATGAAGAAAATGAATTAATACCCACTAGGTTGGTTACGGGATGGCGAGTTTGCATCGATTACCAAAACTTAATGATGCAACTCGTAAAGACCATTTCCCTTTACCATTTATGGATCATATGCTTGAAAGATTAGCCGGAAATGAATACTATTGCTTTTTGGACGGATTTCTCCGGATAACTTTCAGATACCAAATTGACCACTTGATCAAAGAGAAGACTACCTTCACTGCCCTTATCGGTACATTTGCTATCGCCGCATGCCTTTTGGGTTATGCAACGTACCGGGCACGTTCCAAAGGTGTATGGTTGTAATCTTTCACGATATGATTGAGAAAACCATGGAAGTCTTCATGGATGATTCTCAGTTTTTGGTGATTCTTTCTATTTGCCTTTCCCTTTAGACAAAATGCCCTCGAAGGGTGTGAAGACACCAATCTTGTGCTAAATTGGGAAAAATGCCACTTTATGGTCAAGGAAGGAATAGTCCTTGGCCATAAGATTTCTAAGTCTGGGATTGAGGTTGATAAATCAAAAGTTGATGTCATTGCAAAGTTACCTCATCCCACTACCGTGAAGGGTATTCGCAGTTTTCTCGGTCACGCCGGATTCTACCGACGATTTATTCAGGATTTTTCCAAAATCGCCCGGCCTATGACCCACCTCTTTGAAAGAAAACTCGTTTTCTTCTCGAAGGAATGCATTTGATGCATTTTGAAACATTAAGATGAAGTTACACAGGCTCCGCGTTCTAGTTGCTCCAGATTGGGACTTGCCCTTTGTAATATCATGTGTGATGCTAGTGATTTTGACTGTTGGTGGCTAGTCCTAGGGCAAGTAAGGACAAGCACTTCCAACCGATTCACTATGCAAGCAAAACTATGACGAGGGCAAAGCAAACTTACACTACAACGGAAAAAAGAATTAATTGTAGTAGTGTATGCTTTCGAGGAAATTCTGGCATATCTTGTCTTCATTGTCCAAAAGCATAGTGTATACAGACCATTCGGCTCTCAAGTACCTGCTTGCTAAGCAAGATGCTAAGCCAAGATTGCTCCGGTGGATTTTGCTGCTCCAAGAATTTGATGTCGTTATCCGTGATAAAAAGGAAGAAAGTAAATATCGCGCTAGAACCCACCCTTTCTAGACTTGAAAATCCCCATCAAAGTGAGCTCGAGAAAAAAGGAAATTACTGGAAACATTTCCCCTCGAGAAACTTGGATGGTTAACTTTGTGGTGTGATAATGCCCATGGTTTGTTACGATTTTGCAAACTACCATGCGGGGAATTTTGTGATCAAAGGGATGTCGTCTCTAGCAGAAAAGAAAGTTTTTCAAAGGACGTAATACACTACTTTTGGGAACGACCCTCTTCTCGTTTTTAAATATCTGTAATCAAGTGATTAGGCATTGTGTTTTCGGTGGCAAGAAGCTTTTGACATTCTTAAAGCTTGCCACAGTGGACCCACCGGGGGACACTACGGTGCCAATTACACAGCTAAAAAGATCTTCGATTCAGGATTTTATTGGCCCTACGATTACAAGGTATGCCCACGATCTTTGTCACCCAATTGGACAATTTGTTACACGTCAAGGCAAATTTTCGCAACAACGTGGTGAGGATGCACAAAACTCTATCCAAAGTTTGCGAAATCTTTGATATGTGGGGCATTGACTTTATGGGCGGTTCCCGTCTTCAAGAGGGAACAAAATATATACTCGTGGCCGTTGATTATTTATCAAAATGGGTTGAAGCAAATGCGCTCCCCACCAATGACGCCCGAGTTGTTTGAAAATTTCTTATAATCTCTCTTTCGCAGATTCGGTTGCCCTGTGCAAAATCATATTTGATCGCGGAACCCATTTCTGCAATGACCAATTTGCAAAGGTCATGCTTAAATTCGGTAGGTCACTTATCGTCTCTCCAACCGCTGCATCATCCACAAACAAGTGGACAAGTTGAGGTATCCAATCGATGGTTTGAAACGACTCTGAAAGGACCGTTGGCGGAAAATGTGCCTCTTGGTCGGAATCAATTAGAGACGCACTTTGGGCTGTTCGCACAGCTTACAAAACACCAAACTCCCGGAATGTACTCCATACAAGTAGTGTACGGGAAGGCTATGGACATTTTTCCGGATGTGCTTCGAGCAAAAAGCTTATAGGCCCATTTAAGCATACAAACTATGATATCAAAAACCGCGGATATCACATAAAAGTTCATATCAATGAACTTAATGAACTTCGTGATCATGCCTATGAAAACTCTTTGATCTATAAAAGAAAAAAACAAGAAAATTCCATGACTCCAGATCAAAAACCGCGTGTTCAATGTCGGTGATGAGTTCATCCTTTTTAACTCTAGATTGAAGATTTTCTCGGGCAAGCTTAAGACCCGCTGGAGTGGACCATTCACTGTAACCAATTTTTTCCATTATGGCGCTGTCGAGTTATCCCAAAACTCAGGGCCAAATTTCAAAGTGAATGGTCATCGTTTAAAGCTTACTTTGGAGGGGAAGTGCACAAATTGGTTAGTCACCCCAGTATCTCCTGCGTCCCATGAACCAAAAAATTTCAGGGAACGGGTCAAGCTAGTGACCTTAAATAAGCGCATTCGTGGGAGGCACCCCATGCTTATCGTTTAGTATTGTGTAGTAATGAATAAGTGTTTTCTTGTTGTGTGGAGGCTCGCCTCTTCCATTACCCATGTTTTGTGTTTGTCTTGTTAATTGTCCAGGATCGCCCGGATTGTGAAGACTCCCGTGCTTGTATTTTTTATCAAGCTAGAAGTTTCACATCATCTCCTTTATTTTGGGAAACCAATATCCTAATCTAAAGACTAACGTATTATCTTTAGAAACACTAAATAAATAGGCCTTTAGTAGATTTTACGTAGGTTGCC
Source organism: Tanacetum coccineum (assembly GCA_026074375.1). Classification (NCBI taxonomy): domain Eukaryota; kingdom Viridiplantae; phylum Streptophyta; class Magnoliopsida; order Asterales; family Asteraceae; genus Tanacetum; species Tanacetum coccineum. Next base: position 28,134 of record BQNB010027183.1, on the reverse strand, counting down.
CCTTTTTCAAAACATCGAGGACGTGTTTAGTCTAGTATGGGGGGTGGGGGGGGGGATCTTCGATTTGATTATGCCTGCATCGTTATTTGTTGTCAACGTTAATCCCGTTTTTTAACACTAAATTTTTGCAAAAAAAAAAAAAAAAAAAAAAAAAAAAAAAAAAAAAAAAAAAATACCCAAAAATGAAAAAACTTAAAAATTTTCAAAATAAAATAGTGAGTTTTGTCACAGTTTTTCACTTTCCCACGGTAGATAGAATGAGAAAATTGTTGACTCGATTAGGCATGTTGAGCTCCTAGTAGTCCCTCAACTTTACCGCCCTGTAGGCTAAGGCTTTCCACGAATTCTATTGCTGCGAATTTTATAGGTTGAAGAACAGAAGTGATTGGAGTTAATTATTAAGTTTATGTGTATGAGCAGATTCTCTAAAACTTATATGAGTAACTTGTGGCTTTTTCTCCCATTAGCTTCTAATCCACCTAATCATACGTGCTTATTTCAATTCAACTAAGTCAATCGATGTTTTTAGAAAAAGCTTCAAATTTGTAACTTGATTCTTTAAAGCGAGGTTTTTCTGTTCTTAGTAAATTAAAATTAAATATTCCAAGATTAGCATGAATGAAATATGAATGCAAAAAATGCTACGTATGGATATTAAAATTTATGCCAATGAAGTTAAATTTATTATATGGAGCAAGTAAAGATGTGTCGTGATATCCCACTCCGCTAACCACGAGGTGGGGGTTCAAACTAAGACATCTTTACTTCTAGGGATTTGGTGTGTTGTGATATCTCACCAGGAAGCGAGGTCTAGGTGAGGGTTCAAACTAAGACACATATCCTTAGCCATATTAGGAAGAAGGTGTTGATGTGATTTCCCACTACGCTAGCAACGGGGTGGGTTTTCAAACTAAGAACATCGGTCGTTGGTTGTGATATCCTACTAGGGAGCGAGGCCTAGGTAGGTGTTCAAACTAAGCAACGCATTCCTAGCTTTAAGAACTTATGATTATGATGATGAAGATGTTGCAAAAAGTTCTACAGTTAAATTTTCGTTCTTTAAAATCAAGTTACAAGGTCCTAATAAGTTGTTGCTTTGAGTCATGATTCATCTTGAATTACGACTATGGAAATAAGTTGATCTATGGATGAGTTGAATTGAGTACACACATTTAAATCATATATCCATGTTGGGAGTTAAAAGTTCACAAGTCATAAGTATGAGTGCTCAACATTTAGACTTATATTGACAAATGATCTTGTTTAATTGCTTGGTTTGGAACTAGTGAAAAATCGGGGACGACGAATTTATCCTTCAGGACATCCGTAGATTATTCTATGGACGCTTCTCATTCTATGATCCCAGTGTTTATAAAATAAAGGAAGTCAAACAGGTAGTTAAGAAAAGAAAAAGGAAAATCCAAAAATATTAGGGATAGTTAGTGTACATATGAAAAATTGGTGAAAACGGGACTCGTCAAAGCTATTGATTCTTTAGTTCCCCTTGACAAACGCCTAGCTACTTTTCGAGGTTATTAGTCGAGGGGGATTGAGATTCTTAGTTTTCTTGAGTGTTTACTTCATAACATTGCGTGAGGACAACTGGGGCTAATACCTTGTATGGGGGATTTTGGGTATGTGCTTAATTACACGATTCCATTTTCCCATTAAACGGACTTAAATGACTAAAAACGTACCAAAAATACATTGTATTTGTATGTTTTGCATTTGAATTGTGCAGGAACGGATATTCAAAAAGAAAGCCAAAAACGACCAAACTAAGCACGGGATGGAAAAGACAAAGTCAATCCGAAGCCAAAGTCATGAGGAGTCAAAATTCAAAAGTCTGTAGCCACATGAAGAAAATTACAACTTGAGGGGGACTAAAACTGCAAACACTGCAAGTTGTGTTACAAAAAAGACAAGGGCTAAATCGAAAACTTGCGGGTGAAGTTAACTTTGGGGCCAGTTCTGCCAAACCCCTAAAAGTTGGTATCATAAAAGGGGCAAAAGTTTTCAATGAGGTTATAAGAGATGAGGGGCCAAAGCTGCCAACCTTCCCAAACTCTATCTTTCCCGCCCAACAAAACCCAGGTACAACTTAGGTGATGTTTCCCATACTTCTCACCTGCCAAAAAAAACACTCAAACCCAATAGTATAATCATTTCAACCACTTACCACTATTCCCCCCCACCCTCAGCTATATAAAGTGCACTGTTGGCAATTCCCTACCACTTTCAGCTTTTCGATGGCTTCCATTGCATCTTTGTGATTGAATCCAAAGAAGCACTAAATAGAAATTGAACGGCTGGGATTTGTTTTAGAATTCACCTCACACAAAAAGCAACGCTTGGTTTGTGATATCAATAATGGATAGCACAGTTGGCAAGAAACAAAGGAAAGAGACTTCGGCTATAATAGAGTTCTTTTGTTAAACTTAAACAGATTCTTAATTTTAGAATATCTTAAGCTTAATTTTTCGATATATCTTAGCTTATTTCAGTAACTTTTAAAGTTCATTTACAGCTTTTACTTTCAGCTTTTAACTTTTCAAGTTTAATGCAATTTGAGGTTTTAAAGCTTAATTTACAAATTCCAAGTATTAGTTTCTTAATGTGCTGTTTTGTGTTCAAAAAGCTCTAATAAAGATTGTTTTTATGCCTTGCCTTTAATTAGTAATTTAAAAATGTTAAGTGTTAGAGAAAATTCACAAAAATTACTCTCTAATACACCCACAGTCTTATTTTTGATGGATTGATAAGCCAGTTTGGATGGGCTTTGGACACTACTAGCTCTGTTTTATACAGCTAGAGCTTGTAGATTCTTGGTTTAACCCTGTTTTGAGCAAGGGTGTTGTAAGTTTATCTTTCTCTTGTTTTTCTTATTTACTACAGAACTGCTTATAGTGCTTAGTTGTTAGTTTAAAAGTGACTTATGTGCATTTCCTAGTTAATACTGTTAGTTATGAGTTAAAACTATTAGATTGATTCAGCTTATTTAAGTGCTTATTCTTGATTGAAGTCTGCTTATAAGTGTCTTATTTTTGTTATTTGATACGGTTTTTAGTTAAAATTAGGATCAAATCAGCTTAAATAAAAGAAAAATGCTTTTTGAAACTTTAAGGGTTATTTTAACTTGCAGTACTAACCCATAGTTAGTACTTGCTAGTTCACTTTTGGAACTTTTTACAGCTAGCGTACTAACTCAAAGCTAGCGGTACTAACTCCAAGTTAGTACTGGTAGTTAGTACTGTTAGTACTGTTAGTTCATTTCTGCTTATTAGCTTATTGTTTCTGCTTAGCTAAGATTTTCTTAGCTTTTTAAAGTAGATTAGGCCCATTTTCGTTTACTGTCTTTAGTAGAGCTTATTTAAGCTTATTTGCCTTTTCATAGTAATTCTAAGAGTTTATCAGTTTTTAGTTTTTAGCTTATTCTCCATTCTAGTTTATTGTAGTTGCTTATTCTTATGCCTGAGTGCTTATAAGGGATAGTTAAACATCTGTTTTGGTTTATTTGCTTATTTCTCGTTTCATTGTGTTTTAGTAAGCTAGCAGTACTAACTTAAAGCTAGCAGTACTAACTCCAAGTTAGTACTGTTAGTTAAAACTGTTAGTACTGTTGTTAGTACTGCTGAGTTTCTCCTGCTTAACATTAGATTAATCACTTGCTGAAGTTGCTTATTTAGAGATAGTCTAGCTTATTTTGTTTTGTCTTAAGTTTATTTGAGCTTATTTGTGTCTTAGTTTAAAAGTTTTAAGTGTTTGTACTATTTCTAGCTTTTATGCTTGTTCTAACTTATTTTCCTTGCTTATCTTTGAGTGCATTTGCCTATTAGGTTTAGTGCCCAATCATATCCAAATTTTTATCATTCAATCATTCAATCATCAATCCGTAATTCGATTTTCCATTCAAGCCTCGTTGGGACATAACGACCCGGAGACACTCTATACTGCTTCCGGTTTCATTAATTTTGTGGATCCTGATCCTTGTTATATATTTATATATGTTTATATTTATTTATATATAAAAAGGGGTAAGTTTTGCCGAGTCAGTAATATACTCTTAGGAGCCTTGCAATAGTCTTTATACTACCTTACTTGTGGGTTGTCTTAATTTAATATTAAATACAAAGTGGGTTCGTGTAATTCACATCGCAAGGGTAACGAGCAGTATGATTAGGAAGAGCAAACCAAGGAGTAGTGCATGATTAAGTAAGCACGTTTGTTTACCTGTACGAGTTTCCACATAGTTAGATTTGATTAGAATTAGATTAGTAGTTAATTAGTTTGAAACAAACCCCTTTCAAAATCGAGATTTTACTTGCTTTCTAAAAAATATAAAAATACAAAATTAATTTTCTCTCAACCCTTAGACCTTAGTGGCATTCGATTTGAGCCTACCAAAACTATTCTCTTAGAGAATGATAACAACCCCTGAGTCTTGCCTATACTACACTACAATGATTAGGTACACCGCCTAGAGGATTGTAAAACTTTAGTGTTACAATCAAACCTCGCATCAAGTTTTTGGCGCCGCTGCCGGGGAATAGTCTAGGTTTTGAATTCTATTTAGCTTAGGTATACTCACAAGATTCCTATCAAGTGATAATTTTCTTGTTATTTTTATTAGCTTTCTCGTAGTCTATCTTTTTATTCGTTCTCTTTATTTTGTAAACCTTCTTTTTCGTTAAACACCATGGAGAACGGAAATCCACCCCGTACTTTAGGAGATTATTCCAGACCAAGCCACGAGGGCTGTTGAAACACCATTAAGCTCCTTGATGGGAACAATGTGGTGCCTCTACGATCTGACATCATCCGGTTGGTGCAAAACGAATGTTCATTCCACGGACTTAGGTCCGAAGACCCAAATCAACACCTTAAGGATTTTCTTAAATTGTAGACTCTCTTAACCTTAATGTTAAAAATAGGGAAAGAACACGCCTGCATTTATTTTTGTTTTCCATTCGCGATCAAGCTAGCAATTGGCTTGAACGTCTTCTAGTGGGATCCATCTCCACTTAGGAGGATCTCACTAACCGTTTCCTTGCTCAATTCTTTCCACCAGGAAGGACTGCTAAACTTCGAAATGACATCTTAATGTTCCAAAAACATTATGATGAGTCTCTCTTTGAAGCATGGACTCGTTTCAAGGACTTACTTAAAAAAGTCCCCCATCATGGCATTGATCTTTGGCTCCAAATCTAATTTTTCTATGATCATGTCTCTTTTCATCTTAAGTGTGAGATTGACCGCGCCGTCGGCAGCAATCTCCTCGATAAGAACACCGAAGAATCTTGGGAAATCATAGAAAATCTTGCTCTTTACTTCCATGAGGGTTGGAATGATCCAAGATACTTTGCTAAACCAGTCAAGGCGATTTCTTTACCTCAAAATACACCAAAAATGACCGACCGACGACTTCTTGAGCTTGAAGATCAAATTAGCTACTTGCTAAAAGGGCCAAAGATAACACCTAAAACAAGATCAATGCACGTTCCTCAAGCATATGCCAAGGTGATTTATTCAAACCTACATTCACAAAACCTTAATGAGCCACCAAGGCAAAATTCTTTCACTTTTCAAAAACGTGCCCATTTGGACCCCCAACACCAAACACTTGAACCTAGTTTCGAAGCCCGAGTACAAGGTTACATGGAAACAAACACAGAAAGAATGGAAAGGTTAAAAAAGCCATCTTTAAGCAAAGAGAGGAGATCAATGATAGAATGGCCAAAATGTTTTGGATTTTAAAAGAGCTTACAACAAGTAGGACTCCGGAAAAAGTATTAGTTAGAGAGGAAGCTAGTAATCCCATCACTAAGTGCGTTAATGCCATCTCCCTTGTTAAAATGGAGAAAGATAAGAGTATTGAAAACAACGAGGTTATCGATAAGAACGTTGTAGAATCTAGTAAATTGAAAGCAGTGGAGCCTATTGAGTTGAATGATATAAAGAAAAAAATGGAAGACAGAACGGATGATGAGTCAGTTAGGAGTATGAAAGAGGAATTCACTGGATGGGAAACGAAGGCAAATGTACTAGTAGGAATGCCTAGGTTACAACCCATAGGATATTACCTTAAACATGAAATCAATAAGAAAATAATCGAGGGTCTTGTAGATAACCATAAGTACAACGATTCTTTGCTAGCAACAGGTTTAGGTAAGATGGATTATGAGACCTATAATTCGTTACCTGTAGGACCTATGTACAATGCAATTCTCAAGAAAAAGTTAGCTAAAAAAGATGATATAGAAGGCAATTTTGTGATACCATGTAGCATAAGAAGATTAAAATATGTGAATGCCTTAATCGACCAAGGATCCGATGTGAAGGTCAAGCCCATATCCATATACAATAGACTAACCAATTAAAAGTCGATAGGGACCGCCATTAGACTCTCCCTAGCTAGTCACTCATTTACCCCTTAGGAATAGCTAAGATTGTGTTGATTGATATAGATGGCTATGTGTACCCCGTGGATTTTGTTATCTTAGATATTAAGGAAGATAAGAACAAGCCCTTCATTCTAGGGACACCATTCTTAACAATGGCTAAGACCGAGATTAGATTTGATACGGGGACAATAACTCTTAAATTTGGCAAGAATAAGATAAGTATCTTTAAGATCCCCGAGTCCCCTTGTAAAATCGAGAAAAAAACTAAAAGAGACATAGATCCCATAACCCCTA
>BQNB010027183.1:0-21399 GCA_026074375.1 Tanacetum coccineum | reverse complement strand
CGCGACCCTATTTGAGGGTGTTACATATTAATTAGATTGCATTCGAACTTTACGTGACGATTCACTTATTTGATTTAGATAATCAAATCATTCACTAAGGTGAGTTCATAGCTCCGCCTCTATACAATTACAATGATTTACAACTTTGGGGTGAGAAACATACATCGTTTTATATTTGGACGCAAGTTCACTTTAAACAAAATTACGAGTTTGCGTAAGTAGCTATAACCCACTATGCCCATGAATCATGAACTGTTAATTACTGGATTGTAAGCGCGAATGTTATGAATAGATCTATTTGGGATTGACATCCCCGTTCGGGTGAGTAGCGCTCACTAGTTTCGGAGGTACCAAAACGACGAATGTATACCATGTCGGAACAATTTGGATGTTGCGGGTTAAACATCTACATGGGCACATTATTTGCATTAATTTGCATACATATATGTTGTATCTTCAGTGTCATGAGCTTAGTGCATTTCGTAATTACATTTTGAGATATTGTATGTGTTACATGTCTTACACTTAGGAATCTTGCGGTCCTACTTTATACATTACTCAAACCTGTGAATTCACCAACTTTATGTTGACGTTTTAAAGCATGTTTTTCTCAGGTCAATAAGGCAAGAATAAGGATACATTGGTGGTTACCATTTTGGAGTCACATTATCATAAAGATTTAAGTGCATTACATTTTGTAGTATTTGTTATTTATAATCTTTACACTTTTCAAGGATGAACAAATTAAGCTATGGGCTTTTATAACAAACAATTTATTTAATCCAATGTATCATTTTCAAATGACTCATATAGAGGTCGTTCTCATATTTTGTGCTTTTGATCTATGATGTAACACTCTCAGACCCCATATTCCGTTGTGACCATATTTGGGGGTGTTACAGATTGGTATTCAAAGCCAAGGTTATAGAGAACTAGGTTGCATATTTTACCTAGACTATAACCGTTTTCATGAACATTGCGTCACATCAAAACTTTTCATGTGCATACACTACTTGCTTACATTATGTGCCTACATGACATACATATATATATATATATATATACATACATATATATATACATACATATATATATACATACATATATATATACATACATATATATATATACATACATATATATATACATATATATATATATATATATGCTTACATTCCCTTACGTATATCTTATAATTATTTATATAAGAGTTATTTATATAAATACAAAAACATTATGAATGTCACAACGGTCCTTTAAAAGTTGTTTCACGACTTTAACCTGTCATCTTGCAACATTTTATCTTTGGAGCACGACTTTTAGAACTAGACTAATCTTATTACTCCTCTGATTTTGAAGAAAATGGCTCCAAAAAAACCACAACCCCTATGACTGATGCTCAAATTAAGGCACTGATAGCCCAAAGCGTATCTAACGCTTTGGCTGAGTATGAAGCAACCAGAAATAGTAAAAATATAGACGACAGCCACGAATCAGGAAGTGGCATAAGAAGAACTGAGCGTGCTACTCGTGAGTGCACCTATAGTGACTTTCTCAATTGTCAACCCCTGAATTTCAAGGTAAAGGAGTCGTTGGGTTGACTCAGTGGTTCGAGAAAATAGAATATGTATTCCACATAAGCAACTGCACCGTCACGTGCCAAATCAAATTTGCAACATGTACTCTTCTTGGCAGTGCTCTGACGTGGTGGAATTCCCACGTCAAGATTGTTGGTCATGACGCTGCTTATGGAATGACATGGAAAACACTGAGAAAGATGATGACTGACAAGTATTGCCCACGAAGTGAAATTAAAAAGTTGGAAATGGAAATCTGGAATCTGAAGGTCAAGGGAACTGATGTGTTGAGCTATAACCAACATTTCCAAGAGTTTATACTGATGTGCAGGAGAATGTTTCCCGAAGAATCTGATGAGGTCGAGAAGTATGTCAGGGGACTTCCCGACATGATTCAGGGAAGTGTGATGGCATCTAAGCCCAAGACAATGCAAGATACAATTGAGTTTGCAACTGAATTGATGGATCAAAAGGTCCATACAATTGCTGAGAGACAAACTAAGAACAAAAAAAAGCTTGATGACAACTCAAGCGACAACAATGCACAACAACCACCTTTCAAGAGGAAAATGTGGCTAGAGCTTATTCTGCTAGGCCTAGTGAGAAGAAGGAGTATGCTGGAACTCTACCATTGTGCAACAAATGCAAGCTTCACCATAATGGCCCGTGCACTATAAAGTGTGCGAACTTCCAGAAGGTTGGCCACTTGACCCGAGACTGTAGGAGTCTTACTACTGCCAGCAACCAAAAAAACCCTCACTTGCTATGAATGTGGGAATCAAGGGCACTACATGAGTGATTTCTTGGAGTTAAAGAACCAAAACCATGGAAACCAAACTGGAGGTACTACAGCACGTGGAATGGTGTATGCCTTGGGAGGAGGGGAAACCAATCAAGACCCTAACAACATGGAAGATGATATCAATGCTTAGACCCTATTTTCTTTAGGAATTCTTGTTGTACTTTCACTTACATTTCTGTTGTACTGTACGAATGATTTCAAATTTTCTATCAATTAATGTGTTGTGAAAATTTCATCAATTTTACTTCAACTCTCTATTTATTCATGCAAGCCACTTCCTAAAATATTATAACCTTATAAAACATTTCACTATCACATGATAAACCATACTACTATCATTGACAAAATTATTTCACTATCGTTTAATAAACTAACATTTTATAAACCACCTTACAATCATTTTGCCATTTCCTAATAAACTATTTTGTTATTAATTTACAAAATAATAAACTACATTGCTTTCATCATATAAACTATTATTTTGCACTATTTTGATGAAAATGAGCATCGCATCGTTAGCCCTCAAATATACATAGTCTGATCACCTATGTATAATTCAGGAAGGATCATGTCATGCTGAGAGTAGTCACCATAAAACTTTGTCAAGAATCGATTTTTCTGCTTATATGCTTGAAGAGGAAAATTTTGTGTGTGTATCCATAAAACACGCTTGTCATGAGAAATCGAATTAGTAATCATAGTGACTAAGTAGACCTTTACACCAGCCTACCACGTAGAGTTGGCATCATCTTACACCAAATCCTATGTCAAAAAGTCAAGCCGCATCCCTAGTCACCCTAGGACGATCCACTAACAAGTTTATTCGCCATTAAGGAATATATCGAATCACCCCCTTTTCAACGCCTACGTAGATACCATAAAGATTGTAGTTGCAACCCACCATAGGTATATATAATTAGTTATCACTACGTAAAAGGGAAAAAAAGGTTTATACTAACGCGTTTAAGCCGAATGAAATAGGACCGATTACGCACTCTGAGCTTAAATTTGGCCGCTTTAATAAATATTAAACCAACGTCACTAATCTTGAAATGCTCAAGTTAAATCAATTTAGAATGAGAATGCAAACAAGTTACCAAGCGTGGTAACAAAAATATCGAAAGACGTAACTAAAAAATAACAAATAGATTGTTGTTACAACATCCGTTTATTACCTTAGAAATAAGATTACAAAAGAACAAAAAGGAAATACAAGTTTTATTACAACACTCCCCTAACAATAATATCTATTCCTTCCAAAATAGATCTACGCCAATAGCTAGGACAATGATCGTGCGAGGTTGAAGGAGGCGCTAAGGGATTTAGCTAAATACTGAAAATCTTCATCGTATGGGACGTAGGCCAGATAAATGCCGAGTGCTATCGCGCTCGCCATCGCCACGAGTGTAATGATGTGCAACATTTTGAGAAGTTTGGATAAGAGAAATTTAAGTGAAAGATTTAGAGTTTTATGGAGAAATGAAGGATAAAAATTTGGTATTTAAAGAGGGAAGTAACCGTTGGGGTAACTTTCATGTATAAAAAAATAAATAGAGTAGTATATATATATATATATATATATATTGACATCTTTTCACAAATCGTGCATCTTCATCTAATGCCACATCTTAAAGCTTTGAGGACAAAGCTCTTTTAACGGGGGAAGACTGTAATCCGTTATTTCAGGTCATTTTACAACTTCAAATTTTCTTTTAATTATTTATTTTTAGGGTTTTACGCATTTACTTTTAATTTCAATCGTTTAGTTAAACCGCGTAAACTAAAAATCAACAATCAACGTAAACGGGCACCAAACAAATAAAATTTTACGTCAAGCAAGCATTATATTACTTTTATGAAAGTAATAATCAACTTTTGATATTTTATTCTTATACGTTATGTAAAATGTTTACGTTTCTTGTTTTGGAACCTTTTTGCATACAAGTAAACCATTCTACCTATCTATACTCAATCAAATGACTACAATTATCCCCAATACTCAAAAATAATATATTTTCCTATACATGTATGCATGTGGCCGGTTATACAAGAGAAAACACAACACATATAATATCTTCCAATTTGTTTCTAAAAACACATGTGTTATAAACTCAAACAAGCAACCAATCTTACAAATCCTTATACACACCATACTAATTTCTTACAAAACCACTCTCCACCCCATGGGCACTTACACACTAGTCATTCCAACTCCTAAACCATGGTTAAGTTAGTAGTTTTGGCTAGATATTTAGGCTATAAAAGGGTTCCTATTACAAGTATTCATACACTTATCATTTCCAAGCTAGAAAAATCAAATTCTCTCCTTTTTGCTCTCTCAAACCCCATGGCTCAACTTCACCTCCCAAATAAATTCATAGTTTTGATTTTTCAAAGATTACAAGCATACAAGTGTGGTTAGGGTTTATATCTAAGGTGTTTACAAATAAAGGTGCAAGTTAAATTAAGGGTTTTACAAGTAAAGAAGTTAGGGTTTTCAAAGCTAGGGCTTGTTTTGGAAGCAAGGGTTTAAACACTATAAGTTAGGGTTTTGTAGGATTAGTGTGTTCATCATACTCATTATTCACACAAGGTTCATAACCACTGCTCATACCTTCATTTCATATATTATTTCCATACATTTATATGTGTTATATTGTTAAATCACCACTAGTTATTCATTTTATAAAGTTTATAAAATAAATCAAGTTATACACAATCAAGTACATATATGTTCATATGGTATAATGATGTTACAAATATGCTAGATTCATGAAAAATACTTAACTTGACATATTACAAGTATAGGATAAATTATAAAAAGTGTTATAGTTTATTTCTTGTTATAATTAATTTACATGAAATCATAGTTTTTTTCTTTTATATTCTTGATATTTATCCATGAAATAATGGACTAATTAGAGGACTATAATGTAGAGGACTTTAATTATACACAAGATGGTGTATTGGACAAATTAGAGGACTTGTAATATATATATCATGTTAGATTTTATAAAAAAACAACTATATATATACATATACAAACAGTTGGCAAATTCTGTTTTACCACGAATTTTTGTGACAAAAATAGGCATTTTATTCAAATAGTACATCTTATGAGGATTTCATACATATAAAGAACTCAAAAAACGAAGCTATAACGAAGGAGATACGATTTTTGCAAGATTTCGATAATTAAAACGTATAAAAACTATTTTTATAAAACTGTTTTGATTAATCTGTTTTGGCACTGATTTTTATAAAATATGTGGACAATTAATTTTGATAGATTATCTTGTTATGATTTCGTACATATAAAGAACTCGAAAAACGGAGCTATAACGAAGGAGTTATGAGTTTAGCAAGATTACGATAATTAAATATATAAAAACTGTTTTTATAAAACTTATTTTATAAAAACCATACTTGTACAGAATCTTATATATTCTGTAAACATTTTAGTATTATAGATTATCTCAAGACGATTTCATGGATATAAGAAACACTAAAAACGGAATTAAAACGAATGAGTTATGATTTTTACAAGATATCGATAATTAAGTTTATAAAAAGTAATTTTATAAATAAACAGTTACTGTTACTATTCACATCAGATTTTTATAAATATTATAAATATAATATTTTGATAGATTTTCTTAATACGAAACCATGGGTATAAGGAGCGTGTAAAACGGAGTTCAAAACCAGAAAGATATGATTTTCTATGCATTATTTTACTCTTGTGCACTATTTCCTGACATGAATAGTGTTGGTTCGTTTTTAATAAAAAAATTACAAAACGATGTAGTATCACTTATATAATATTTATACATGTTTTTAACTTTATACATATTATTTTTATACAATGATTAAACCTTTTATATAATAACATTATACAAATAATAAAAACATTAAATCAAGTATATTATTAACAAATAATCAATTACTGAACAAAGATAACATTTTTACGGACACATACACTTGGACATTTATTATCAAGCGTAACTTAAATATTGTTTCAACATTTATAATTTATCAAAAACTATTAGGTGGTGATGTAACTCTATAATTTATATGTTGTATTCATTCAAGTAAATTATACTCATACGACCTATATATTAATTAGGTTGCATTCAGACTTTACGTGACGATTCACTTATTTGATTTAGATAATCAAATCATTCACTAAGGTGAGTTCATAGCCCAGCTTTTATATAATTACAATGATTTACAACTTTGGGGTGAGAAACATGCATCGTTTTACATTTGGACGCAAGTACACTTTAAACAAAATTACGAGTTTGCCTATGTAGCTAAAACCCACTATGCCCATGAATCATGAACTGTTAATTACTATAACACCCCGTGTTTTAGGGTCATTGTACGTCGTCAATAAATTCACTATTTATTTTTAGTATTGTACGCGTTAGCTTTTAAATTGAAACCATTAAGTTAAATTGCGTAAGCTAAAAATTACCATTCAATGTAAACGGGCATCAAAAAATTAAATGTTTACATCAAGCAAGTGTTAAGTAATTATTTTGAGAATAATTATTAACTTTGTTCATTTTATTTTTATTGGTTGCGTAAAGTGTTTACGTTTCGCGATAAAATACGTTTAGGCATTCCCGGAGCCACCAAAACTTTTCTACGCTTCAACAAATACCCACAATTATACCCAATACCCAAAAATTCACAAATTACTTACATATATACACATGTGGCCGGATAGGGCTTGAAAAACACAAGTAAAATATCTTAAATATCTAGCTAAGTCTTGTACCAATTTCAACTCATTAAAGCTTACTAACTATGACTAGTGTTTCACCATTTTCTTCCTTGATTTCCTCCTCTTGTCCAAGCATAGTGTAATATGAACCTAGACTTATTTACAACTAGTTACAAGAAGTATATAAGGCATTCACTAGTAGAAGTAACACACACATCTCATTTGCTAAAGTGAAAACAACAAAAACTCTCTCTTTTCTCTCCTCATATGCCACGGCTCAACTTCACCACCCTAAACCATCCATACAAATTTTATTTACCACATTTCCAAGTGTTCCTACATCATATCTAAGATATCCTAAGGTGTTTAGAAGGTTTGGTTTAAGGTTTACAAGTGTTAAAGCAAGAAGGTTCAAGATTAGGGTTTTGTTGAAATTAGGGTTTTCAAGGTGTTGATAGCTAGGGTTTGTTTGCTAAACAAGGGTTTAGATCTTGTTGTTCATCACCATACATCATATTAAGGTTATCTAAAAACCTTAATCTCTTTACATTTGTGATTTTATGCATACATGATGTTTATATAGTAAATCACCATCTAGGAAACTTATTTAACTTGTAAAATGGATTTTTTACACTTGGTTATGTTTTGGTATGCTTTTACATATGTTATATGAATGTTAATATCCTATAATAATGGATGTATAAGTATTGTACAAGCGTGGTTTATGTATAAGAAGAGTATATAAACAAGTTACCTAAAAAGTATACTTATTAAAGTTTATGAACAAATAAGTATGTAGGCTTATGGATCTTGAGATTCTTGGAAAATATTTGGACAAATCATGGACTATGGACCCTAATATGTAAGACATGTGATACAAGTTGTTGTCATGGACTTGTAACAAAGTGGTTAAACTAAAAAGTTATAAAAAAAGTTTAAAACTATTTTACCAAAAATATCAAATAGTTGCTGTTTGATTCGAAAAAATAAGGCCTCTCATTTTTATATTTTTTATAAATTCGACTACATGGTCATGAGGATTCCAAAAAGATAAGAAATCTAAAAAACCGGAGTTATATCGGCATAGTAGATACATAATTTACAATTTACGCGTTAATAAACGCCTTTATAAAATAAATTATATAAAAACTATTTGATTTTCAGATCTGATATAAATGGTTGGTTATTTTTCATAAAAAGTACATATTTTTAGGATTGCAAAACATTAAGAATCATAATTTTAGGATCAATAACGAAGGAGTTATGAATTTCGCAAGTTTACAATAATAAATAGTTTTATAAAAATAATTATATAAAAGTTACTGTTCACATCAGATATATTTATTTTGAAAACATCATTAATTAGATAGAACTTTTAATTACGAAGACGTGCTCGAAAGAATCACTAAAAACGGAGTTAAAACGAATAAAATACGACGTTTACGAGTTTACGACGACTAATTTTATAAAAGTCCATGAACAGTAAAAAAGTATTGTTCACCAGAGGACTCAAAATATGAAAATGTAATATTTTGATAACACATCTTAATATGAAAGCGTGAACATAAGAAACGTAAGAAACGGACTTAAAACGATAAAGTTACGCCATTTTACTAAAGTGTTATTTATAAACGTTTTTAACTTATAAAAATGATTTCACTAATGCGATTAGATGGTGATGTAGCTATATAGAATTATATATGGTATTAGTTAATCAAAGTGCTTAGTACTTATACGACCTATATTTAATTAGGTTGCTTTCGGTCATTATCGTGACGCATTTTCTGTGATACTAGATATTCAATTCACTCGAGGTGAGTTCATAGCCCCATTTTACTACTTGATAGTTTTACAAACTCTACGGAGTGAAATTATATGCTTGTTTTACTATTGGACACAAGTATTTTAAATTGTATACTATCCAGATTATTGCCTGAATATTATTGCTAAGTTACCTTATTGCCATTTAAGTCCATACTTATCATGAACCGTTAATTCTACATGTGTAAGCTACGAGTGTTTATGGGATAGATTCTATTGGGAAATGACAATCCTCTTTGGGTATTTAAAAATCTTGTGCCATGTCAACGGACGCATTTACCTTTTGAAATAATACTGGGTTTTTGCAAACATCAAACCTCGAAAAAGAATATTTACCTTGTGGTGTCTGGTCACACAACTCTAAGAGAAAAATATTTGGATGTATGGCAACACCAACTCCCTCTCATAATACATGTTTTGGACTATGGATCTGTACATAGTCTGACATACTGGTACTTAAAATCTTGTGGTTCCACTCTTTTTTACCGATAAACCTATAAATCACTCAACCTTTGCGTTGACTTTTAGCATGTTTAATTTCAGGTCCTAAGGTATGAAGTTTGGATGGGAGCTGCGTTGGATATCGAGCCGAAGAGATTCTGATTATTTTATATTCGATGCACCTTTAACTTTTAAAAACATATGCCAGCTTTTGAAATTATGAAGCTGTAGTTTGAACAAATCTATGTTGAAGGTTTATGACTCTTTTAAAATTGTGGGACCTAATGTGAAAACTCTGATATGTTTGTAATGACATCGAATGAAACTTTATTTTAAACGTCCATTTAAGGTCGTTTCCTATATCTTGATTATTGTACTATGACGTGGCACCCCATTGTTACCATTCCGCTGCTACCTGATTTTGGGGGTGTTACAGATTGGTATCAAGAGCCAAGGTTATAGGGAACTGGGTCATTTTTCAAAACCTAGTCTATAACCAAATTTTCTTAAAGCTTTTCTTTTCTTTCATTTTCAAAATGCAGAATCCTTCATCGCTTATCTGATATCTACGCGCGCATACTCCCTGATCCATTATAAGCTCTCTTTTTGCATCTCTATTACTATTACATGGATAATGAGTATTTAACACTTGGCCATGATTTTGCTCTCTTACGTCTATCTTATGACGTCTTACTATTTACCTTATATCGGTCAGTTATATAAATATTGACCACTCCGATTATTGCGTACTTCCTATTCTCATTTACTCCCTTGAGCTCGAATTACTGGTATTTATGCGAATACCCACATATATAAGTACTTGCATTTTTGATCTCTAACGCGTACCTCAGGATTACCGCTACTTATTGATATTAAAGGTTAATTTATATAAGTGTTGACTATTTTTGATCATTTATGTATTCCATCTAATAAAACCAAGAATTTTCAATCAACATATTTACTTTTGTCACAATATACGGGAAATTTTTTGCTTTATTACATTCTTGTATTGTCAATATCTCAGTATGTCATTTGCATAACTAAAGTAGACGAACTCACACAACTTATATATGGCAATCCTGTCTTCATATATGTCAAGCAAACATCATAACATGTCAAATCAATATCATAATATCATTATTACAAGGTGCTTATTCCTATAACGGTAACATTTGCAACATCATATTAAAACGGGCTTTAAACCATTATCAGATGCCCTAAACCCTAATCTCATGGAAGGGTTAACCCCTTAAAGTGGATTATGCCAAGAGACTAAAGCATATGTAACAAGCATATAGACTCATTTGAAATATAAAATCCCTTCAACTCAAAGTACAAGTCTCTAAAAGCTCAATGTACAAGTCATTAAGCATGATCTCTAAAATAGCCGTTTTACCTCCGTTTTCATTCCTAATTTCTTCACCAACACTAAGCAAAGCTCACTACATTATTTTACAAGGTTAAACCCTAATTATTCTATTCATAAGCTTTTATACATCTTTTTATACTCAAAACCCTAATTCAAAACCCTAAACCCTAAAACCAAGCTAGTTTCTAAACCATGACCCGTTTCTTGATTTTTATCCATTGTAAACCTAAACCAAATACTTAAATAAGTTATAATAACATAAATTACAATATCCTCAATCATATTCCATTGAATCCAGTCATCATTCTACCTTTATTATCCAAGAAACTGACTCCAGAAAAACCTTAATTGTACCCTACTTATTATTTTTGAACATTTAAATCATTTTTAGACAATCTCATCGCATGTAACACCAGAGTCTTTTTAAACACATAAAATGGTTTCAAAACCTTTATCTATAATTTAACCATCTTCTTCAAACCAGTGTTACGAGGAATTACAATGCTAGAAAACCTAAAGCCTTATATGAACCCTAATCCAAGCCATGGTTATTCTTCAATTGTCAATCTATTTTAAACTTAAACACAACGACTAAATTCATTGATATAATAATTTATATAGCCTAGGATCTGTATTACATTCATTCCTAATAAAAAAATTATGCAAAATATATACACCAGAAAGTTAAGAAAACCCTAAAAGGTGCCCTATCCTAACCTGTGGCCCTCATTTCTTCAATTCTATATATGTTTTTAATCCCAAACCAATTTCTAATCTTTGCAATCCTTCCCTATATCATTCAATATCTACATATATTAACGAACCTTAATCATTTATACACCAAATAAAGGCTTGAAAATTATGAAACCCTAGTCGAAACCCCAATATAGCCCCGAACTCCTTCACATCAGTTTTGGACAATTTCCAATCATTCAAAGTGCAATAACTTATGTTGGAACCTTCTTCTAGAAATCCTTAAGTAGATTATTCACCTACTTAGTTCATTCCTTGGTCAAAATTGGAGAGCACATGGCCTATCTCTTTGCTTACTTCAAGCCGATGGCATCCACCAAGACCAAAAAAACATCACCAAAGCTTTTTCCTAGACTTTTACATCACATCTACTAGGGGCTCCACCATCTCTACTAGCTTGTATACATGCCCCAACTCTGATTTCAATCATACCTTAAGCCTTAAGGATTCATTGACTTTAAATAAGAACCTAAATCTTTCATTGTTCTCACTCCCCACTTCCTCCTCTATAAACCTTAATAGAAGCAATAATTAGCTCTAATAGATCATAAGTGATCTTAAGAAGGTAATGTATTAAAGGAAGCAAAAAGAAACCAAGAAAGAAACAAAGCCTGGGAGTCGTTATTCTAGGCGTACAAAGCCGGAAAGTCCCGATTCTGACATGGTTTAAAGCCATAGCTCCAAGACAGTTATCTAGGTTATGATCTGCTTTTATAACTTTATAATGTTCATTATGATCTTGATTAAAATAATAATATAAAGCTTTGAACTCAAAAACCTAAGGTGTTATGCCTTTTTGATCCAAAACCGTACACCCAAAACCCTAATTTCATGTTTTTACTTAAACTATTGAGCTAAACTTTGTAAACTATTATTATAATCTTATTCCTAATAAGCTTATATTAATGTTAAAATAAGTACTTTTGATAAGTCATAAGAGAAATTGATACTTAAACACCGCATGTTTTTTCCATTTTAAACCTAAGATGACCGTTTTACTTCCTAGTTAACGAATCGTTAATTTAAACTTGTGTTAGTTAAATTCTCTTATTTTTGTTTATATAACTGCATATAAATTACTTTGAAATGTTAAAATAAGCTTTCATGGGCAATTTGACATTTGTTTTTGTAATATAATCCATGCAGGGTTAAAATATCATAACTTTCAGAAATTATAACTAAAAGGACTAAAAATGTCATTTTATCAAAGTTATGTACATACAGGGGTCTATTATTGTCACTTTTCAAAGTGCTTAAGGTTTACTTGTATTTCTTTTTAATGTGAAGGTACCAAGTTCGTAAAAATGCAAACCCTAGGGGTCTACTTTGTAATTTTCCAAACACCCGGGGTCTAAATGTAACATTTAAAAAAGTATAAAAACACATTCAAAACATTACCAGACATAACTTTAATTAACGCTTCTCGTGCTTAACATTTCCAGTATGAATAAAACGCTTTAAAACCGATCATCCCGAAGCTATATTGTACCATAATATAGGAGCTTCCATATTAAGAAGGTTTAGTACCTTGGCCCCCAGTGGTATTACATTCTGACTGAGTTTGCTGGGTTTACGATTTAAAGTGCCCTAGCTCCTCAAACGTTTACTGAATGACTTCTGAATTATGATGGCTCGAACGGTGATACAATAATTCCAAACTCTTCAATCAAACTCATAACTCTTAAACCAAAGTTTTAGAGTACAATCTTCCTAACTAAGACTTGACATATTTATCAGGTTGGCGTGACGTGGATGTTTCTATCATTTTACTATATCAACTTTCCGGTTAAGATTGTGATTAAGGTCGCCACTTTTCATTCTCAGAATATTTATTACATTACCTACCAGGTGAAGTTCATAACCTCGCTTTACTTATTTAGCCATGGTTTATAAACCCGTGAGGGGATACAGGCTTGTTACAAACTCTTTATTTACTCATAACAATGTGATTACTTTTTAAAAACTTAATGAATTTCATAACCCTCATTTTTCATTCTTTGAATACTATATAAACTGTGATACCTGATCTGTTATATACCATGGAATGCAAGTGTGTTTCTGAAATGTACTGTTATCTAATGATATATATTTCCTAAAGTAGCTTCTAGTGCCTATTTTTTACATATCATGATCATTAATTATTGCATTGCGATCTTTTTAGTGAACGCGTAATATTGTGAATAGTTGTTTTGGAGGTGACGGCTCCCGTTTGTTACCACATCTTGGATAGCCAATCGCACTTATTTGTCCTAATAGGTAACCTTGGCAAGTTACCTTTTCCACGGGGACATCTGTCCCTAACCAATATCACTACGGTGATTTTCCCTATTAATGTATTGATGTCATGAGCTTAGGTACAATAATAATGTTACCTGCCATTTTCCCATAATAAATTCGTATTCGGTTACTTTTATTACCATTATAATGACTTGCATTCAACCATATGATAATATTCAATTGATTTCCCATGATAATACTGTTCTCCATGATATTAAATGTTCTCCGTTATAATTATCCCAGTAATGCCAATATTTACAGATAATAACTTGTATTTAATTATTACATTTCAAACATATGAATTTCACTCAACCTTTGTGTTGACCCTTTTTAGCATGTTTATCTTAGGTAATTGAGCAAGTTGCGGTACGGAGTGGCATGGACTCGAAGATGGCTGAACTGTTATCATTCAAACATGATGTTTTAGATTTTGGGACCTGCATTTTGTAAAAACTCTGATTATAATGGAAATGATTAACTAATGTTCCAACAACGTCTCTTTTAAAGTTGTTTTCTATGATTATGATTGTTGTATCCATGAAGTAATACCCCAGATTAGCTTTTCTGCTATATTGTAAAAATGGGGGTGTTACAGATTGGTATCAGCGCCATGGTTATAGAGAACAAGGTCAAAACCTTAACTATAACCACATTTCTTTTTCAGCCATCAAAGTCCTCCGTGCCACTACATTCCAGAACAAGTATGTAAATATACATATCTATTATACTATTACATAAATAACTTATGTTATTTACAAACTAGGTTGTTATTAGAACGATGTTTTCCCCCAATCGCTCTACTTCTGATCTTGAGGATGCTTTTTCCTCTATGAATATTCTTAACTATACTTCGGTCTCATCAGATTATTTCCCAGCTTCATCAGGAAGCAGTTCTTTTAACTCTTCGGAAAACTCTAAAGATAATATGATCCCACCAGTATTCTCATCTTTCTACAATAATCCTTGTTTGAAGGACGTACAAGCATTTTATGCTAAGGAATCACCTATTTCATCACCAGATCCTATTACTTCACCAGCTATTTTGACTCCATCTCCGTGTAGTACCACCATATTACTATTGATCCTTGATATTCTTTGTTCTGAAGATTACTAGCCACCTAAGAAGCAAAATCCCATTTACATCTTCTTCCTCAACTACGTTATTTAATTCATCTCGGAATCAAATTTGTAATTTAGTATCACCATCTTCCTCAGTTTATACACCTACCCCTCCTCAGATATTTGAAATAGGAAAATGTTCAATTAAGATGTATCTGAAGCATCATGAGGAACAAATCAAAGATATTTTGAATTACTTAGAAGAACTCTCTTTTCACCGCATTGAGAAAATAGAAGAAGGACGTATTAATGGTAACGAACTAAAGACTGAACTCAAGGAAATCCGTACTCAGATTATCAAACTTCAAAAGAAACGGTTAGGGCAAAAGGATAAGATTGCCTTTGCTCACTACAGAATTTCTGATCTTGAACGGATCATTGAGAAAACCCAAGCTTATCACCAAACAAATCAGGAAGATCTTTAGGATGTCATCTACCAGCTCAAAATCATCAACTCTTAAACTAGTTATAGCTTTATCCTAAGCCACGGGATGTGTGGTATAAATAAAAACGCATGTCAAATCTTGACTATGTACAGTAAAAAGGCAAGTTATTTATAAAGGAAATCCCGTTTCATACCTTATTGTTTCCAACTTATCTCTTTCTTCCATCATCATCTCCATCATTTGTATCATTATCTCCGTCTTCATGAATCATACCATAACTTCTAAGTGCTTAAAATCCAAAAATAAGCATTTTAAGCATCACATTTTCTTTAAAGTATTACCTTTCTAAACTTGTGATGTCATTCTTACTACATGTTTTCTTAATTTGATAATTGGCCTCCCAAAAAGACTGTCAACATCAGAAAACACCAGCCATAAATCTTTAGATGACATCGACAAACTGATAGTTGATTTACTACAGCCATGAAGCACAGACTGTTTCATAGCAAGTGCTTGTAATCCCAACATCTTACTAAACTCTTGCAGTAGAAACGGGGAAACTACAAAAGTGTTTATCAGCTAGTCAAACCTTTTGCTTTATGGTACAGATATGAGCAGTAGGCTTATTACGCTGGTTTGAAAGAAATGAATCAGTATTCTCACAAAGCAGATGTGTGAGGAAAAAAAGTATCATTTGCTACTGGTACTATAACTAATGATGGCCTTGTCTGGTAGAATGACGATGCCCAGCCTATGGGATAGAGCAAGCTAATCAAAATCACCTGGGATGATGTAAAAAAGGACTTTTGACGACAAGTACTATCCTAGAACTGAGATCAAGAAAATGGCAAGATTTGAATTTTATGGTCTAACTGTAAAATGGAACAGTGATCTTAAGACTTTAATATTTAAATGATTCCAGAATTAGCATTCTTATGTCCAACATGGTGCCAAATTCTGAGAAACTTATGAAAGCTTTAATCGGGGGACTGCCGCAAAGCATTGAAGGAAACGTTACTGCTTCAAAACCTCAGACTCTGGAAGAAGCCACCAACATAGCTCACCAAACTAATGACCAAATAATATAAGCATAATCTGTGCAAGAAAACCAATGATCACAATGAATATCGAATGATAGAAGGAACACCACCACCAACAAATTACCCCAATGATTGCAACACAATCAAACATCCAACTATTCACATTAACAAAAAATAACTACCAATAACCGTTAACATAACAAACCGCAACAATTATCACATCAGCAGCTAAAAATGGAAGGAATGGAAATCTTTAAGATTAATGGAAACGTGGAGTGTTAATGGGACATCATCCTTTGGTAGGAAGTGTACTCTGCATCACACAGGACCGTGCACTGTTAGGTGTCAAAATTGCCACAAAGTAGGCCATTAGACTAGAAACTGTAGGAGCTAAAAATATCTATTTCCCAACATCACTTTATCTCTCAACTAAATCTTGAGACATGTAACATAAGTATCAACTCTTTTTCATATGTAAAGTTATCTATGAAATAATAATTGAGATAAATTCCGTTAATGTTGTTATCTTGGTGGTATACAAAACTCGACATTATTTAGATTCTATCATACTCAAACTCTAAATACTTTCCTCATACCTTTGCAACATATAAATTTTCATCCTCGATTATATGGGCGTCAGTACAATCAACATCTCAATATTGTCTAACCATTCATGATCTATCATTTTTACACCATTACCATATCATGTTTTTATGCTTAAGGTAAGAGAATTTATTGATCATCCTTTGAAATGAATTAGAATGCTTTCTTCATTTGAATAAGGAAATTAATTATATCCTGAACTATGGGAATTTATAAATCTTAGTTACAAGGAGTTGGACGCTTCTTTTTGTAAGTGACTAATTATAAATAAGTAGGCTTAAGTATATAACATACGTATAAACAAGTTTCTTTCCAGTGTAAGATACCGTAGGATGCACTAACATCGTATTCATGTTTACTTTTAATCTATAGTGACGGTATGAGTTCTTCGAGCCCAAAGACTTAGTAGTAAGCCGCCTTTAGCTTGGATATTAAGAGAGCATGCCTTTTGTCTTTTTCACCGGATATAAGATATTCTAGATCCTTATTGAAGAAGTATTACGATTGAATTGTTACCTGACCTGGTGGACCTCCTAGAGGTAATGGTTTGCTCATGTCAGGCAATGTCTGGTTACCCTCAGGATTAACTAAATTAGTCTGATCTATAAGTAGCAGGTGACACTCTTCCATCTAAAATTGAAGAGAAATGTTGTTTGAGTGAAATGCTCTAACTACCTTGTAAGCTGGACCTTCCAAATCAACTTTGTTGAGCTTTGACTTCCCAATCTGCGTGCAATACCATTTGATGAATGAGCCCATGTCTCCAGTTTTCCGAAGCAACTTGTTCTCTTCCAGATCTTTATATGATTTGGCGATTGCGTTGGCCCAGTTATTCTCTGGTTCAGGTAAATCATTCGGAGGAACAGCCTAGTTCGGTTCTGGTGTTTCCGGTCTTGCTTCTTTTGGAAGAGGCTTCAACCAATCTGGTCGGGGCTTAATCTTTGGAAGGTGGGAAACATCAGTGTCCTTTGTGTCTGAGATATTATAACAACCAAAGAATTTTCATCAACCTATTTTACTATTATCACAATTATACGGGGAAATTTTTCGCTTTATTACATTACTTGTATTGTCAATATCTCAGTATGTCATGTAACTTGCATAACTAAAGTAGACGAGCTCACGCAACCTATCTATGACCATCCTATCTTCATATATGTCAAGAAAATATCACAACATGTCAAGTCAATATCATCATATCCCTTTTACAAGGTACATTATTCATATAATGTATTATTCGCAACATTATATCTAAACGGGCTTTAAACCGTTATCGTATACCTCTAAACCCTAATTCCATAAAAGATTAATATATAAAGTGAATGTACAATCTACTAAAGCATATGTAGAAGTATAATAACATCTCATATGAATATACATTCTATCCAAATAAAGGTACAAGTCCTTAAAAGCTCAATATATAAGTCATTAAGCATGATCTCTAAAATAGCCATTTTACGTCTGTTTTCATTCCAATTTCTTCACCACAACTTGTGTAAAAGATACTATACTCATTCTACAATGTGTAAACCTTAATTATTATATTCATAAGCCTTCACACACATATCTACACTCAAAACCCTAATTCAAAAGTCAGAAACCCTAACCCGAGCTAAATACTACACAATGACCCGTTTCTTCATTTTAATCCATTTTAAACCTTAACCAACACTCAAATAAGTTGCACTAACTTATTTTACAATCATATCAATCCTAATCAATCATTATTTCATCATTACTTCATCATCTTATTTCATTTGTACGTAAAACGAATCCGAGAAACCCTAAATGTACCTAATTGTGCACTAAATGTAACTTTGACCCGTTTACTCATTTTCTGACCATCTCATTCTCAAGAAAGCAACCAAGAGTCATTGTAAACCCATAAAATGAGTTTACAAACCTTTATCCATCATTATCCATCCTTGCTTCAACAATGTACGAGAATTACAAAGCTAGAAAACCCTAAAAGCCTTATATGAACCCTAATTCCAAGCTACGGCTTATTCTTTCAATTTCAACCCATCTTAACTAAAACCAACGATCAAACTTCATTGATAATACTTTATTTAAGCCCTAGGATCTGTATTCCATCATTCCTAATCAAAAGTATACAAAATATAAACCAAGAAAGTCAAGAAAACCCTAAACGTGCCCTAATCAAACCCGTGACCTCATTTCTTCAATTCTAATCCGTTTTAACCCAAACCAATTGCTAATCTTTGCTAATCCTTCCTATATCAGACCTTGGCTACATATATTAACTATCCTTAATCATTTATACACGAAATAAAGACTTGAAAACTTGTGAAACCCTAGTCGAACCCCAAAACAGCCCGCACCCTTTCACCATCAATTTTGAACCATTTCAAACCATTCCAAGTGCAAATAACTTCCATGAACCCCTTCTAGAAACCCTTAAGCAGCTTACCCACCTGCTCTTACCTTTCCATGGCCAAAATTGAAGACACATGATGGCCTTGTTGTCCATCTTCTAGCCGTGACACCCAAACACCCCAAAAACACTTCCACCACTTCAATCTACTATCCTAGACCCTCATACTCACACAATAGCTTCAACACATCACCCCCTAGCTGTTCCACATGTCCCATAATAGAACCATAAGCTATCTTAGCCTCCTTGATGATTTTGACTACAAATAGGACTTCAATTCCTTCATTACAACTCGCACCACATCTCTTCTTTCTCAAACCCATAAAGCAGCAATCCTTTGCTCCTATATGATCCTAGGATCATTAAAGAAGTTCAAGAAGCGAAGCCCTAAATAATTGAAGCCTCGGAGTGAAGATACAAGGCGTACGAGTGGAAATACTACCCGAAATGACCCATTTCCACCATTTTTGATCATTGAAGCTCAAACCCAGGTTCTATCAACTTCATATCTGCTCATGTAACGTTATAATGTTCATATGATCTTGATAAAATCATAATATAAAGCTTTGAACTCAAAAACCTAAGTGTTATGCCTTTTTGATCCAAAACCGTACACCCAAAACCCTAATTTCGCGTTTTTCTTAAAACTAAATGTTATAATGGTTAAATATTGTTATAATCTATCCTAGCATGCTTAACTAATGTTAAAATAACCACTTTATTGATTAATGAAGGAATTTGAACTTAAAACCCACACGTTTACGTTTTGAAACCCTAATATGACCCGTTTTGCTTCCTAGCTTAACGAATCATTATTTTAAACTTGTGTTGCGTTAAAACTTCATATTTTAGTTTATTATAACTTATAAATGTCTATTGAAATGTTAAACTAAGCTTGCATGGCAATTTGAACATGTTTTGTAATTATAATCCATGCAAGGGGTATATATCATAACTTTTGGAAACTTATAACTAAAAGGGCTAAAAGTGTAATTTTATCAAAGTTATAACTCCAGGGATCATTTATGTCACTTTTCAAAGTCCAAGGTTTATTTTGTATATCAATAAAAGTTGAAGGACCAAAGTCATAAATAGTGCAAACCTCAAGGGTCTACTTGTAATTTTCCAAACCCCAAGGTCTAAAATGTAACATTTTAAAAAAGTATAAAAACGTGTTCAAAACCTCTCAAAACATAACTTTAATTAACGTTCCTCATGCTTAATATTTCTAGATATTGATTAAAACACTTAAAACCGATCATCCGGAAGCTATATTGTACCACAATACTAGGGAGCTTCATATTAAGAGGTTTCATCTTGGTATTATGTTCTGACTGAGTTGTTGGGTTTACGATTTAAAGTGCCCTAGCTCCTCAAATGTTTACTGAATGACTTCTGAATTATGATGGCCCGAACAGTGATACAATAATTCCAAACTCTTCAATCAAACTCATAACTCTTAAACCAAAGTTCTAAAGTACAATCTTCCTAAGACTTGACATATTCTACTCAGGTTGTGTGATGTGGTTGTTTACTATCATTTTGCTATATCAACTATCCCCGTTAAGATTGTGATAAGGTCGTCAGCTTTCATTTTGGAATATATATTACATCTACCTATTAGGTAAAGTTCATAGCCTCGCTTTTCAATCTTTTAAATGTTTTATAACCCCGCGAAGGGGATACATGCTATAAACTATATTCTATTATGATACGTGAATTCATAGCCCCTCTTTTACTATTTTACTATTTTGGGGGAGATACATGCATATTACAAACACTTTTACATATTCATTTATTTTAGAACGATGTGATTACTTTTCAATGACTTATTGAGTTCATAACTTCACTTTTAATCTCTTAAATGCTTTCATAAACCCGTAAGGGGGATACATGCTATAAATAACGAATACAAGTGTTTTACCAGACTATATGCTAATTTGATAAATCATTACAATCAATGCCTAAGTTATAAATCCTATTAGTCGTTAAATTTGACTTCAAGTCGTTAAATTTGACTTCAAGTCGTTAAATTTGACTTCAAGTCGTTAAATTTGTAGTGTTAGTGTCATGACTTGTAACTAACG